>JAVSBV010047303.1:0-11032 GCA_033117975.1 Parotocinclus spilosoma
CACACACACACACACACACGCACACACACACACACACACACACACACACACACACACACACACACACACACACACGTGTCTATGTCTCTATGTTGAACTCTATATTATTTATTTAATTTTTATATTTCTCTTTGTTTATTAATATGCACTTTTACTTATCATCTTGTTGCTGCATTTCATTACAATATAATTTTTAGAATATTTTAATATCCTGTAAGTTATTTGTTTGTTTTTATCAGAAAAATGTATTACATTTCCGTTCCCATATTTTATATCTCAGTTTTGTCAATAAGAATGTAAAATATTGTAATGCCATTAAAACATCTTGAATTTAATTTAGCTAAGAGAGCGTGAGAGAGAGTGTGTTGGTATCCCATTTCCCTGTTCAATTAATTTACATTTGCAGGAATATATTTAATGAATACATCTAATGGCTACTTCAAACGCAATAGCACAACCTATAACAGCAGGCACCCACCCACTTCATTATACTTATTAGAAACTACAGTTTAATGTCAGCATAGATTCTTTTACTCACAGTATAACACAATTTCACATGCAGCACTCAATTATTGTATCTAATGTGATCTGGTTAGTTTGCGTCACACTTTTATGACACTAATTTGTCTGACTTTGATATAAAAATAAGATAACTTTATTTAAGTCTGCATTACTGTTCAGCGTTATGTTTTGTATTTTCAAAGGTGCTTAATGCATGGGTGATACTATATGTTCTTTATTGGTTTTGTCAGAAAGACTATCATACTAATAAAACAAATGGCTAAGGCTTGACAGTAGGTGAAGCCATACATTTATAACAGTAATGCGTACTTGGGGTTAATCCAACTGACTTTACTTTTACTAAATACCCTGAAAAGTATTGAAGTATAAACAGGACTTTTCTTTTGCAGAAACAGATGTCATGTCGCAGTACGGATATAGACTCTGCCAGTGTTTCATCGACTTGAATCAAGCCCCTACACTGGGTTGCATTCTTAATGATTACCTTTTTCTCCAGCATGGGGTTTACTGTACACATTCTCTTTGAGTAAAGACTCCGTGTATACTAGAGTCCGCTGTTTGGTTGCCTGCTGTTGCAAATACAGCAATTCCAAACGTTTTACATGGGATCAATTCATGGGGTTTTTACTGGCCATCCAACTGAAGTTTGGGAAACTTCCTTTTATGGTTGTACTTTGCCATATCAAATGTGATTGGTGGTTGAGTCGTTCATGCCACAATGTGTATATTGGTTTGTATGTATTACATAATGTACATATAAATAACATTGTGGGGAAATCTTGGTGGTCCCCTCAAGGAAAACAACTTCTTTACAAAAAACTTACTTGTGAAAAAACAAGTGTTTACTCTTACGAATTGGGTTAGGACCCAAGGATGCGGGAAGAAAGAAACCCCACGAAATATAATAAGAATGGGGAAATAACTAAAGAGGCAGAGCTCTCCAAATTACAAAAACTAAATAGGGGAAATTCACGCAGCTGTGATGCGTCCCGAATGAGAATGGCACCCACAGCTGGCGTGAGCCCGAATTGGCGGCAATGTGTGCTGATACGGCAGAGGGCAGACGTGTGGTGAGCACGAAAAGGCGCCATTTTGGGACGCTTCCCAAATCCAGTGGCGCGGAGGACCTCTGGAACACCAGAGGGCGAGCTTGAGCTCGAGCATGCGATAGTGAACGAGGAAGTAGAGCTGGGGCGAGTGAGGATAGGAAAGGAAATCCTGGAAACCCTGAATCTATCCCTAAAGCGTTAAGATACCTCAGGGGTTTTCCCCGTACACATCTGTCGGTTCTATACGCCCCGGGATGTCCCCGTCTATATTCCGTGGTGATAAGTCACGACGTGCGTCAGCCAGGCAGCGAATTACTGAGGGAAGGTGATGTGCTACGGTTTAAGCAGTCGCTATGGCGCATTAAGGGAGGAGCGCGAGGGACCGTACGTTCTGTGACGACGTGGCACCACACAAAGCTTGGGCTCATCTTTATATATTACAGACCCCAGGTGTTCGCCATCACGTCGTTGCTTAAGCGCCGGTAATAATCCGCTGACTCACTGATTGCTCTGTAACGACAATCGGAGAGAACAGCAAATCGCGCCAGGTGCATTTACAAGTGAATACATTTGCTTTAGGTTACTCAGGTTTGGTTTAGGTGTGTGTGTATGTGTCTGTATATGTGTGTGTGTTTGTGTGGTAATGTTTACAGTATATCAGTACACATTTATATAACATTGCTAGGCCAAAATTCCCTTACAAGATTCTGATATTTTTACTTTGTTGAACACTTTGATGGTCTCCTCAGGAAAAACAGCTTTTATATATAACTGTGACTTTCTTTGGAAAATCCAAAAGAGCCCAAATATTTGCTTAGGTTTCTGGCATATGGTGAGGATGCAGGTGTAGCATTAATTACCAATAGTAATATTATGCCTTTGGAAAGTGACAGAAACATGTGTGTGTGTGTGTGTGTGTGTGTGGTAGCAGATGGCTCAAAGGCTGAGACCCCCTGTTGTTTGTGTGGGTGATGGAAGGCCATTATTTCTACAGCCTGTTAGTCTCAGTGTCACACATCTATTTCTACTTTTGTATACATGCACATTCTCACAAATATAACATATACAGAGAAGGAAAAGTGTCCTCAAAGTTATCATCCTCAAAGTCATTTTAATCTTAAGAGAAGTTTGTAACTTTATATCATGTTTTCTTTGCCTGATCTGCAAAATATTGCCTTGCTATTGACAAGTGGTTCCATAGTCAAACATAATTTAAATGCAAATTCTGTTTCAATTTCAAATGAAAGCCTAAAGGTGAAATGGAGAGGAAAATGCTTTTGTGTTTGGTCCTGAACATAGATCTCCATAATAATCATGGATCAGGATTTCAGAAATTATTTATCATTTTTATCGTCAACCTGTTTTTGAAGCTTTCGAAATACCTAGATTTTAGGATTAATAAGGAGCGGTGTTCATCAAGGTCACTAAAATAGACAAGTGCACTCAAAACTGAGTTAGCATACAAATAGTTGTATTTTCATGTCTTTATATAACAACTAAAGTAGTGAGAAGTGATTTATCATCATTAGTATAGGATTTAGCAAAAACAAAGAGTTAATTATTTATTTCAGGAGGAGGAGGGTGGCAACCCCTATTGTCTCACAGAAAGAAGGTCCTGGGTTCACTTCCAGGGTGAAGTGGTCTGTATGGCTGTCAAAGACGTGTGTAAGATTATGTGATTGTGATTACGCTAAGTTGTTCTTGACTTGAGTGTATCTACTGTATATGATTAGTATTAAGATACCTTGTGTATAGATATAACCTTGTTGTGTCATTAAAATGGCCATGGATGTTGATAGTGACATTAAATAAACAAATAAACAAACAAACACTCTAAAGTTTGCATACTCCCCAGTATCTGCATGTGCATGTAAACGTCTACAGCTGGTCCCTGACTAGTACCCTCTGTTGCTGGTTAGGGTGCTGATTCCCCACGATCCTGAAATTGATTATTAAACTCAATTAATAATGTTTTTAGTGGACTTTTATATGTTTTTTAACATATAATTCTTTGGAATAAGTGATTACTGATACTGTATGTAGTGATTTGTTCCATTAGCAGTTACATTTTTAAATGAACATTTAGATTACCAAAGTTTTTTATTGACTTTGTGGTGATATCTTCTATGGTGTTTACTGGTTTATGATCTGTTTTTTTAGAGGTAGTAAGAAAGTACAAGTTACTATTCTTAATCATTTTTTAGGAGTATGCACATACTTTACTTGATTATTTATGTAAAGAAAAATCAATAGTTCTCTCACCATATTTCCAAGACAGTCTTGTTACTTTAGCATTAATAAATATATTTATTTGTTTATTTTATCTGTTTATTTTTTATTTTTATTTAAGCAATTTATAATGCATTTTACTTCCAGAATTAACTCCCAAATTAAACTAGAGATATTCCATGTACCTCGGAATGCTAGCTGAATGCTATTTCTGAAATGTACTATATAATATTTTTTAAAAGCTTTGCATAAGTAGTTTTTAAATGAAGTAGTGTGAAGTGTTTAAAAGCAGGACTGCTAGAAAAACATGGTGATGCTGCAGTTTGTTAGATTAAGATGCAGTGATAGTGTTTCAAAAAGAGCTGATTACAACTGTTGCTTATTTCAAAATGCTATAACATTTATTTTATTAGAATAATATGACTTTTACATAAGAATAGACCTTGCATACTTCTGTATTTAAATCTGTATTTGTATGTATCTGTATGTTTGTTTGGGGTTCTACATGTGGCAGCATTTTCATTTTTCCTTTGAAGATGAATAAATTCATCCTTATCCATATCCTTGAACAATCCTCTTCAAGTTATGTCACAGCATATCAACTGGGTCAAGCTCAAGTCTCTAAATTGATCGTTCTGAAACATAAATTCTTGTTGTCATTACTAAAGAATTATTTGTGTGACTTTGCCTTGTTACATCTTCTACTCTTTAATAGCTTCAGGAAACAGATCACCTTGAATTCCTTTTGCCCTATGAAAAAAAAATACTGCTTTCCAGCAGAAAAACCTTATCCCATCTGCCAGAGATGTTGGTGGAAGTTTAATGGATGGGCCTGTTTTGCTGCATCTGGTCCAGGACAATTCGCCGTTGTGAATGAAACAAGTAAACTGAAAATACAGCATCAAAATTCCAAATCTTATTAATTGATGTTAAAGAAAATGTCATACATATCCCGATAACATAAATATACAGAAATATGAGTAGATTTAATTTTCATTAGAAGTTAGTAAAGATGTGTTTTACTGTTTCATAATGGACAACAATTGCTGCATGTTCAATCCTGCAGTTTTTGTGCATGTCAAGCAGATGATAGTTCTAATAAGCATCCTCACATTGTTATTGTTGTTTTGTATGCTTGTGGGTTTTCAATTTAATGGAAAATCAGACAGGCATGAAAGGTATGAGGATTTCCTACCCTCTGGAGTTTGCTCATGCATTTGGACAAATCTGATTACTTTTCTACCTCCTGCACAAATGGCTAAGCACATTTCCATGAAAGAGACAGGCCCGATTAGAACGAGCAAGAGAATTAAATAACTCTTTAGTGTAAAAAAATCTGCCTCTTATTGTTGACAAGAAATATCAGTCAGCATACATAAATATATTTGATTTACTTTCAAATTAATCAACTTAGTGAGTTAAAGTTATCAATGAGTCTATTCATTAAAGCAAAAACCAACCTGTAATAGCAGTGTTTTAAGGAATTGAATTAAATCTTGAACTGAATCATGATCCAAAACAAAAATTACTGTAATGAATCAGTCTGTAATGATTTTAACCTGATTGTCTTGCAAATACATGATTTCCCATGTATGTGTATATTTCATGTATAGTTCCATGTATCATCCCTGCATAAGTCCATGGAACAAAAACAATAAATTATTTTATTGAAAGATATACAGGGGTTAGACAATGAAACTGAAACACCTGGTTTTAGACAAAGGTTTGGTTATAGCAGCCCAGCCATGTATATTGACCCTGTGGATCCTGACGGACAGTTCTGGTGGAAACAGGAGAGTTCAGGTGCACATTTAATTCTGCCATGGGCAGTCGTGGTTTTATGTTTTTTTGGATACAATCTGGGTTAGCACCCGGACATCCCTTTCAGACAGCTTCCTCTTGAGTCCACAGTTAACCCTGTTGGATGTGGTTCTTGGTGGTATGCTGACATTACCCTGGATACCGTGGCTCTTGATACATCACAAAGACTTGCTGTCCAGGGCACAATGCGCCAGCAAGACGTGCACCAGCAACTTGTCCTCTTTTGAAATCTCACTCAAAATGTTGTGTGCATTGCAAACTTTTAAGCAAAATTGTGCTCTTACCCTGCTAATTGAACCTTCACACTCTGCTCTTACTGGTACAATGTGCAATTAATGAAGATTGGCCACCAAACCTCCAACACTTAAATGACAGGTGTTTTAGTTTCATTGTCCAACCCCTGTATATATATGGCATGCATGAAATACTGTATAAAGGTGTTTCAAACATCAGTTTCAGTTCCAGCTGATACGTTCAGTGTTGCAGTGGTGTTTTTTCATGTGGCAGATCTCGGGCAGTGTACCCAGGACTGAGTGGACTTAGTTTTGTGACTGTAGATAAAAAACTGACTGGACTGAAATACAGTAAATGCCCTGACAAGGACATCTGTGCCCTGCCAGAGACGTCAAGGGCACCACAGGCATGTCAACTTAGAGTGTAAAAAGAACCAAGTCTGCCAAATGTTAGGTTAAAAACTGAATTAATTACAGTTAATGCCCTGCCATGAACCCATGTGCCCTGTCAGGGATGACAAGGGGGCCCCAGGGGCCCCAAGTGCATCGGCTTATGAATGTTGGTGTACCTGGGACCGAGCATTTTGTGCTTATAGACTAAACATTGTCAGAATTACAAGTGAATGGGACATTTTTTGGCAAAATGCGAAACATTTCTTTAAACTGTGAACAAGCACACTTCTCCCAAACATGCCATGTCAATATCTCGAAACTGTAGAAGGATATGCACACAGAAAATCGAGTGGAATAATAATAATAAGAAAAAAACAACTAAGTGTGTGCAACAAACTAATTAGCATGCACAGTAATAAACTATAGACATTAAGGGTTTGTGCCTTTCCTCTGGCATGGAGCTACAATCTTATGTAAGTCAATATAGCAAAAAAACATGATCTAGCATTTGTTCAATTTGACATAAGGTTAGAGTTCAGACCATATGTTGAGAGCAGTGGGATTTACAAGTCTAAGCTCTTTGAGCTTAGCACCCTACTGGCAATGGCAACAGAAACTGAGCTAAGATGGTTGTCTGCCAGCAGGAACATATTATAATTCAACTTTTCCATGCAGAGAAGTCGTACAGGCAGCATGGGATCAAAGCACAGGTAAACACTATAATCCTAGACAAATTAATAATCACAATACACAAGCATGCTGGAGTTATAACTGTCATAAAAACAAAGGGGCTGAATAAAATTGCAAAAATGAGAACAAGGTACCAGAGTTGAAAAATAAATGAATAGTAAAAAAAAGTTTAATAATACAATATTAATGAATATCTGACATGTGACACGTCAAAGTTTATTTCACAGCCAGCTTCATTATTGGACTTTATTGGTTTAAACATTTTGTAGGTCTTTTTTATCTCAGTTGATTGCTTGTTTATATTAACTACAATGCATAATAGCAGCAGACTTTTATGTTGTATTTTATTTTATGTTGTATTATGTACTGCAGTGAGAAATGGTGAATAAGAAAAGATCCACTCTACAAACTCCACTCATCTACAAATAACTGAAAATGCTACACACAGCATAAAACAAATTAACATCACACTTTAATTGTTCTTGGCCGATTCAGATTTTTGTCTGTCCAAGAATTTCTGTCCAACATGGCAGGTCATTTTTTCTTCAACGTTTCTATCAAAAGTAAAATAAATCTACGAATAAAAGAAAGATGATTCCTTGTGTCTGGCTCTGCATTCTCAGCAGAGTTAACTTTACATTTGTCTAATTCCACATATCAGGAGACATAATGGTAATTCTGCTTTATGTATCATTTATTTTCATTTATTCATTTCATTTCAGTGGTACAAGTGGTTAGTGCTGTTAACCTGTTAACTCCAGACATTCCCAGTTCAATCCCAATATTGAGTTTTACCTGGTTTTTGTTTTTTTGTTTTTTCAGATTTTTCAGCGTATTCTTTTTGTATAATTGGTCTCTCTTTATGGCATTACTGTGTGTGTTTGACAAGTACAGTTGTAAACTTCCCCAGTGTGGATTTGTAAACAGGATCCTAGGTACTGCTGTTTCTATTAACTGGCTCTTACCTCTGCTGAGATGCCTGGGCTCAAACTCTAAACTTCCTACTAAGCTGACTGAAGAAATAAAATGAATTAAAAGAGTACATTTATTTGCCTATTTTACCAGTAATTGTGAACTGTGAACAAGAGCATTACCTGGCAACTATTCCAGTTTTTTGGTTTGTTTCTGTTTTCACATTTCATACTGATGATTCATGGTCATGTTTATGGAGACTATCGTTTATCCCTGGAAAACACAGGCTGCAGTCATAAGTGTCCCCCAGACGATGGGTACGGGTTATTGGTGCAGTGCAGTGGATGACCTGTTGATCAGCTACTGCTCCCTCAGGCATAGCCAATTGAGCTTGCATGTGACACCCAAGCCAGAATGTACTTTCTTCTCTGTGGGGCTAGTGTGTTACATTGCTGTTGTACTCAAAACAGTGTTTTATAATAATTCAAATAACATAAATATGATGTATACATAATTTATACATAATCCATGTTACTTATCATAATTCCATCATAAAGGTGATTTTCTATTTTTTTGTTTTGTTTTAAATGAAGCATGTGCATGTTCGTGTTGAAGTTGGGGAGTATTCTCATATACAATGGAAGACACTACAGAATTCATTAGAGAAGGACTGCCTAGTGTGTGTGTATTTACCCTCCCAATACTGTCACCCCCAAATACTGTCAGCTGGTCTGAATGTAGCAAGTTGTACAGTTAGTGTGAAGATACCATACCAAACAGTTGTTAGACACACTGATCCCAGGACTCAACAAGAGTGTGAAACAGAAGTAAAAAGTCCTATGTGGAAAATGGACAGGTCTAAAGTGGCATGGATGTGAGGAACTGCCTTTCACGCTAACTGTAACTGGAAAGAAAACAAACGAATCACTGGTTTAGTTAAAAGAAAATGTGAAGCATTTTGAATAACATGGATTTCTGCATTACAGATAAAGACAGCTAAACGTTTCTGACTAAACTAAAGACACTCAAGCAGTTGTACATTTTATGTCTCGACGATTAATAGGTGAACCTCTGTGCTAAAGACTTTTAAATTGGTCTGAACACCCAATAATAAGATAACATTGGAGCAGTGGGTAGCAGAGACCTTAAAGTACTTGTTTCTTTTCTGCAATAAAAACAAGGTTTTTAGAATTGAAGCTGTAAAGCTGTATGAAAGAAGATCTTGAAGATGAAAGATGAAAACCACAAAAGGTGAAACATTGTAAAACCTCAAAAGTGTATTGATAAAATTAGCAACACTGACATTAATGGACAGAGAATATACACACCAACCAGTCGCAGCATTAAAGCCACCTCCTTGTTCTTACAGACACTGGCAATTACTATATAGTTCTGTAATTACCACTTTGTAGTTTAATAGCATGTCATGATCATTGCAAGACTAAGAATAGCCCACCAACCAACAATATTTAGCCAACAGCATACTGTGAGCATCGATGAGGAACTGAAAGACTGCTACAGACTAACACAATGTGCAGCAACAGATCTAATATCTTAGTTGCACCCAAATGATAAGTGTGTATATTATATACTGCTCAAGCAAATTAAATATCCCCTACTTTTTGTGAGCAGTGTATTAGACAGTGAGTGGATACAGTGTTTAAGAGCTCTAGCAGCACCTCACAGGATGCTGGTGGCTGCATATTTTGTAATATTAGTCTGGGGGATTATTTTCAGTCCAGCAGCGACACTGATATGATTTAGAATTCCAGCAGCACTGCTAGGTCTGATCCATTTTATCAGTGCAACACACACTGGTTACTATATTTGTTTTGTATGTGGCCTGTTATATTATTTAAAATTGACACTGCTTTGATGATAAATGCTTGAATCATTTTGGATATAATAATTCTTATTACATTTTGATGAAGAACAAATTAAGAAAATTAGATTTGCAACAAAAAGGTGATAGTCAAACAGCATAATATCAAGAACATAACAAGCAACACAGTTCCATCAATTAGTGAATTTTTTAACCAGGACTTAAATTTAGTGGCTGTTCCTTCCGAGCAGCAAGGTGTTCCCAGAGCTTAAAGTATCTTTATATCAGTGTCATGATTACATAAAGACTGTCCCTTTTAAAATCTATTTTCTTTATATAAGCACAGGTACTTTTCTTCAAAATTAGAAGTAAGCTTTTGGAATTATTTTTAAAAATTCTCACAGTACACACTCTGTGTATTAAAGTCTGTTTAATTTTGTCATTAATCACTGACTAGGTAGCTATACGTACACAAAGTGTTCTCAGTATGCCTCCATGGTTGTATAATATAATGTATAATAGCACAACTTAAGGCTATAAGATGTTTGGATATCTAAAGTCGGGGCATTCTTTTAGGAGCATTGTTTAATTGTTGATAGTGGTGCTTTTTCTGTAACATTCCTGGCAGTTGTGGTGTCCTGCATCAAGGTTAGTTTATTTGTGCAGCCCCTGCACCACCTTTCCTGCTCCACTAAATATTTTAATATATTTTGATTAGATTTATATAAATATTTTTTATATATATAAAATAGATATTTATGATATAGTCTTATGCAGCCTAATTAATGTGTTTTAATATTGTTTTAAAATGCAAACACTTTGTTCTATTAAAAAAAGTATAACTAGGACTACAACAACAAAAAAACCTAGGAAATTATATAAAGCAAATATGAAATATTAGTTAAATAAATTCAAGTGGAGGGATGCTGTGTTCAGGAGGTTCATAACAGTGACATGTCTCATTTAACATTATTGAGGCTGGGCAGGATCTAGTCAATGAGACAATTATATTGTGATTTTAGACAGCATATATTTATATATATTTTATCTAACCATATGATGGTATTGCTGCATTGTTGGTATTATATGCTGTCCCCTGCATTGCTTGTGTGCCCCACTCATTACTTATTTCTGATGCTGGGTCTTGCTGATGGCATGGGGATAGGTAAAAGAAAAAAATCTGCTGCACCTTGTTTGCCATCCCCCCCTGCCCCCCCCCCCCATGTATCTAGAATGTTCCCCTTCTTTCAGTGATCTGTTTTGCCTCTTCCCCACACAAGCGTGTGCACATACACACACACACACACACACACACACACACACACACACACACACACACACACACACACACACACACACAC
>JAVSBV010047334.1:0-11031 GCA_033117975.1 Parotocinclus spilosoma
CGCCCCTTTTTCTACCTTTTGTTTTCATATGTTTCAGAGCCTTTCGCTCTTTTTCCCCGTTTTGGTTTTGTTATCCTCATTTCCCCATTCTTATTATACGGCGTGGGGATATATTTATTCCGCATTCTGGGTCCGATCACAAACACCACCACTGATCGTAACAAGCACAAGACCAAGTCAGGAGTCATTTTGCTCTGAAGAAAAAACAGAGACAACCTTTAATCTCACTATTTTCTAAGGGAAACTAGAGATATTCATGAGAACCCCCTTGTGAATTTCTTTTTTATCATTAATTTTTTATAATTATTACCCCTTATGTTCATTTTTAGCTAGATATTCCTGGAATAGCAGTCTTTTATTTTTGTATTTTATTATATACAGTTTATAGTTAATTATAGTGTATCTCTAAGCTGTGTTTACTTAATTTGTTAAATAAATTATTATAAATGTAATTATTATTATTACATTCTAAGGTGTTATTCTAAATTATTATAGTATTAATGTCTATTTAATTACAACCAGAAATGGCATGGCTGAAAGTTCTTTGTCATTTGTAAGTAAAACGCTTGTTATAAAAGTTGGTTAAAGGTTAACCCAATACTATCACATTATTAAAAGGCTGTTTTTTATTAGTTAATTCGTTTTTTGTTGTATCCCAAAACATCAAAGTGGTGACAGATTTAAAACAATTCAATGGCACATCACTACATCAAAAAACAACAGTATATTGTGAATTTGTTCATAAAATTGCATGTTTTATAATTGAATGTGAATGTTAAAAAATTAACTTTGTTAATTAAATTCATAAGACAGGACATAAGATGTAGACTCACTGGCCACATTATTAGGTACACATTGCTAGTACTGCAAATTATCCTGCTGGAAGCAGCTCTTTGAGTATGGTCATAAGGTCAGCAACAATACTCAAGTAGGATGTGGTGTTTAAACAATGCATTCAACTGATATTAATGGGCTCAAAATATAAAACAAGAAAAGATACCCCACAGCATTACACCACCCGCCTGGATGATACCAGACAAGATGGGTTCATGTTTTTATGTTCTTTATGCCAAATTATGACCCTACCATCTGAATATCACAATAATCGAGACTCATATGACCAGGAAACTTTGTTCCAATCTACTGCTGACCAATTTTGGTGATCCTGTGTGAATTGTAGCCTTAGTTTTCTTTTATACCTGACAGGAGTGGCACCTGGTGTGGTTTTCTGCTGCTGTAGTTCAACAAGTTGTGTATTCAGAGATGCTTCCTCAGAACCTTGGCTGTAACGACAGGTTATTGCTGCCTTACTATCAACTTAAACAAGTCCATTCTGCTCTACATCAGGTATCAACAGGGTATTTTTATCCACAAAACTGCAGCTCACTAAATATTTTCTCTTTTTTGAACCATTCTTTGTAAACCCTACAGACAGCTGTGTTTGAAAATCCAAGTGGATCAGCATTTTCTGAAATAATAGACCAGCCCATTCAACACTAACAAACATGCTGCTTAAATCACATTTCTTTCCCATACTGATGCTTGGTTTGAACTTTAGGAAGTCCTAATCGTGCCTAATGCACTGCATATGTGCCATGTGATGGGCTGATTAGATATTTGTGCAAACAAGCAGTTTTGATGTACCTAATAAAGTGGCCATGAGTGTATGTATTAGTTAGAATTAGGTAAGGGTTTGTGTCATCACATCATCTTTTTACAACCTGCAACCGGTTTTTAGCCACACAGATAAATAAACATTTACATAATGCCCATGAATGAAAGAGACAATTTTCTATTTACTACAAAACATACATTTGTCAAGTTGTAGTGTCCAGTTGGCTTCCTTAATATAGCATTGCAGATATGAAGCTAATGTAGCTAATAATTAAGAGAACCATTCTACCTGCAAACTATGCTTACTGCTATGTATCTTACTTAACTCACTGCCATGCACAGCCTCTCTGTAGATGAACTCTTACATCACACTGTTACACATGCCCAGGGAAACATGTTCTAAAATACCCATAAAATCAAAGTGTAACTGACACTAATTTGTTTTTCATATTGTTAATGAAAGAAATCAGTAGCAGATGTCAAAAATCAGTTGCAACCAAACATTTACCGACAGGTAAAGTACTAAGGTGTATGTAATATTTTGACATTTAGATGTTGTAATTTGGTTCTTAGCAGTTTACCACCATGTTTATATATACAGTGTTCCCTTGCCACTTCGTGGTTCACCTTTTGTGGACCCGTGTTGCGGGTTTTCCAAAAATATAAATAGAAAATATATATCAAAGATTTTCGCTGTATTGCGGGTTTTGGTGAACTTTTACATAAAAAAATCACAAAATTTATAAAAACTATATGACAAATATTAATTCTAACAATAAACGCGTGCTGCTCAATTATTGAACAGTTAAAAACACTACAATAGCGTATTTACTCAGCGGATGAATACTCACCAAAAACAAGAAGTAAGACTAGAGCACTCAAGCCCTACGATGTCACCCAAATGTTCTGCAAGTTCTACCGCTAAAATAATATATAAATACTTAAACGAGAATTCGTGAAGTAGGGACGCTATATTTATTTATCATTTATCACAGGTGGTCTTGGACTTTCACCGTAGGAAACTGTGTGTGTGTGTGTGTGTGTGTGTGTGTGTGTGTGTGTGTGTGTGTGTGTGCGTGCGAGTGTGTGCGTGCGTGCGTGTGTGTATGTGTGTTTCGTAGTCTCAGAAAAGTTGGTATAGGTCTTGTTGTAACTACAGCCCTGATTCATTAGCATGAACATTAGCATGTTTTCTACAAGCATGAACATGATAAAGCCCAAAGCTAATTCCACTCTAGTCTGTTCTGATGTTTTTAGAAGTTGCAGGATTGAATATTATACCATTACTTGCCTGCCTTGCATTATCTTCTGCCAGGTCTTCAAAGACATAGCCTACAGCCTATTCTGACAGGAAATTGATGTGGTACACTTGTGTAGACTCAAGACTCACCTATTTCTGAAGAAGAACAAGTTCAGCTCCCAGCAGAAGTTGAGCTGTCTCCTGAAAATTTTCTGTATACATACAAAGACAATCATGCCACAATTCCCCTTACTTTTGTACTTTCTTCTTGTGTCTTATCTCAACATCCACATACGTGCACACACATACATATCAGACATTAGTGCACTGCGAGCTGCATTAAAATAGCTGTTTTTTCACTGTAGTAGTGTGCCTGTCACCCTTCTGGTATTATTATGGCCATTTTCCTCAGGATGAATGGTAGCAAAAAAATAAATCTTCTCTTGGCGAGCTTCTGGTCTGTCTAAGGAAAAGTGTGAGGCTATTCTTATTTAAATCAGAGGGAAGCCAACCAACAGGTTTTAGATCCAAATGCATATTGAAGGATCAGTAGTTAATAGGTTAATAATAGTGATATAGTTGTATTGATACATTCTACTACTACTACTACTACTACTACTATTATTCTTTTAATTCATTATTTAAATTTCAATAAACACATTCCTCTTTATTTCTGAAGTCTAAACAATGCAAGAAAGTGCAAATTTTCGTATCTAAGCCTTTTAAACAAAAAACTTTAGTCCACTACAATTAAAATAAATTACTTGAAACATAATGACCTATTGTAGATTCACCCTATCTTAAATAACCAGGTAAAAACATCAATACATTTTATTGCTGAACAATAGTAATTAAAAGTAATGTCATGACAAATGGTGGTAGATTGCCTAATAAAGAAGAATGTATAATCCAACTTGATAATGCACATATTCTCATTTTTGTGAGTACATTGCAAAGTATCTTGTGTAAAATGCTCTAATTTGTGAATGCAATGTCTTAGTATTAGGTGCTCAGTAGTGGCAATTTATAGAAACCTTTTTTAAATGGTGAACTCACAAAGTCTTGCTGGGCAAACAAGCTAACCAGCCTACCGTTATTAGTTTTTACTGGGGATTTTTCACCAGGACACAATGATTTATCATTTTAAATAAGAGCATAAAGCACATGGCTTACCTTTTAATATACCATTTGTCTTAGACGCTCATTTTGGATTTAATCCAATGAATTTGTACTCGTAATGTTACAGACAGAGCGTTAGTTTTGCGTCAACTTTTTGAAAATTGTTTGATGTTAGGATATAAAAGTACATATCATATGGTTTGCTATTTGAATAGGTTTAAATATAAGCTGAACAACTCTAATGTACTCATTTAAATTGATTCTGTGAAATGTGTTTCTTTCTCAGTCAAATATAACTATACGTGATAATTATGTTATGTAAAAGTGCTGTGCACTGCAATTTGCAGTCTTTTACTTAGGTTACAAGTAAGCTCGATGCCAAGTGCAACGTCATGAGAGAGTAGACAAGCGACCAGAAGCCATTTAGTGCTCTTATATTTGGATTTGTACTGATCAATCAAAAGAAAATATAATGGCATAAAAGAACCAGATTTTATTTATTAAATCAAGTAAAATATTGAAAATTTAAATTACAACCCCAATTCCGTTGAAGCTGGGGATGTTGTGTAAAATATAAAAAGCAGAATACGTTGATTTCCAAACCTATATTCAATTGAATACACTACAAAGACAAAATATTTTATGTTCAAATCGGTAAACTTTATTGTTTTTTGCAAATATTCACCCATTTTAAATTTGATGATTCCTGCAACACATTCTAAACAGCACTCAATAAGTGTTTGGCAACTGAGGCAATTCTTGAAGCTTTGTAGGTAGACTTTCTTATTCTTGCTTGCTGGCAATTTCAGTTGCTCTACAGTCCGGGTTTCTGTTGTTGTATTTTGTACTTTATAATGTGCCACACATTTTCAATGGGAGGCAGATCTGGACTGTAGGCAGGCCAGTCTAGTACCTGCAATCATTTTACATGAAGCCACGTTGTTATAACAAATGCACAATGTGGATCGGCATTGTCTTGCTAAAATAAACAGGGATGTCCCTGAAAAAGATGTTGCTTAGATGACAGCAGATGTTGCTACCCAAACCTGTACATACTAAACAACTGAACTGAATATGGCTAAAGGACTTGCTCAATGGCCCAGCAATGGCACCTGGGATCTCATAACCTTTAAATTAGTAGACCAGGCTACTTTTCTGCTTACCACAATTGTAAACAGTGGTTTACCTGAGTTTTCACTGTTAGCTTGAACCAGTTTTTCTATTCTCAGTTGACCGATCTCGTCAACAAGGTGTTTCTTTCACAGAATTGCTGCTCTATGGATGTTTTTCTATATTGCATTATTTGTGCATGAAAATTCAATGAGCTTAGCAGTAAAAGAAATACTCAAACTAG
Organism: Parotocinclus spilosoma; assembly: GCA_033117975.1. Lineage (NCBI taxonomy): Eukaryota > Metazoa > Chordata > Actinopteri > Siluriformes > Loricariidae > Parotocinclus > Parotocinclus spilosoma. The sequence continues at coordinate 5,328 of JAVSBV010047334.1, forward strand.
CCTATGTGCACCAGCAATCATGCCATGGTCAAAACGACTCGTCACTCATCACATTTTCCCCATTCTGACAGTTGACGTGAACGTTACATGAAGCTGCCAGCCTATTTGCTCATGTGTCTAGATATTGCACTTCTGCTAAACAGTTGGCTGATTATTGCTTTGTGATTGCTTGAGAGTACAGAAAATGAATTTATAATTTGTTGCTTAGGTGATGACAATGTGTGCATTTAAGTGGTGTATGGTGTAGAACAGAGCAGCAGTATAAACAGTCAAAAGTAAAGAATAAAGCTTGGTTAAAAGTGTTGAATAAGAAGATAGAAGCATCTTCACACTTTTACCAAACACCAATATTATAAATAGGTCTGTATTCTCTGTTGGGTAATGTCTCAGAAATGTAACCAAATTTGAGCTGCGCAATCAAGTCTTTCCAACAAGGCTGACATTATTAATAAACATCACATTATGATTTGAATTATAAATCTTGTTGTATTCTATTTATGCATTTCTCTTTTGGGATGTGCTCATTCTGTGTTGTGCCGTGTGGTTTTGTGTTTGTCTGTTCCTGCAAATATGCACGTAAGTTCATAATAATAAACAGAACAGACAGAGGCAGGAAGCAAGAGCTCTGAATTCACTTGTAGTCTACCTAACATTTGGCTAACTTTTTCTGCTTTAACTTCCATAAGAAGTCATGCTTCTTAGGTATATGTGCATCATACAACCTATCCTTTCTTTCTCATGTTCACATTAGTCAGTTCCCTAAACCCTGGTTGCCATTTAATCAGCATTATTCATTGGTACACAGATTAACTTTGCTGAATCCCCATTTTCTGCTCATGCTGCCAGTTTCTCATCTCTACACTGTCATATGACCACAAATCAAATTTACCCATTTACTGCTTCTCACTCAAGCATGTAAAAATTTGCCTCTGTCAGCAGGCTTCTTAATCTCACACAACCGTATGTGAACTAAACTAAATTCCATCACTGTCTTCATAAAGTGGTTATATTTGCAAGGTGACTACAAATATAGCATTGTTCACGCACTTATATGTCTGTCCTTTGTGTGTCTGTATGATTAAAAGTGGCAGCCACTATGGGCAGTTCACATTTATACCAGTTGTTTTTGTGTTGGCATGGTTGCATTCCAAAAAACACATTCTACCGTAATCAAGGTTAGCTTGTATGTTAATATAATTTAAGATTATCATCTGCACAATTTTGGAACTAATTTAATTTTAAGGTATCTATGATCATTACGGGCCTTACAGTATAGTTTTTGTTTCAGTACAGCATTATCTAATGATAATGCCCATTTTTTAATTTCTATTCTCGACTGACTTGACAATGTGAATGTTGACTTGTCAGCATGAAACTTTATGGAAAATACTTTCTAAAAGATTGAAGCTAGAGGTCATAATAATATTTCATCCATTTACTTTGTGAAATTGATTCAGCTATAACCTAACAGCTTCAGTACAATATATTGTAACTGTGTTAATATACATATTTCTTATACATATTTATACACATAAATTATATTTGCTACACTTTGTACTAAGCTGTATATATATAAAACCACCTCGAGCCAAGGCAACAAAATTTTGTTCTTATGAGCACTGTGCGATGTAAATTTGAATGACGATAAAAGTATGTCTAAGTCTAAAAATGTTATTATAAGCAGTGCTACTACAGAATAACCTATTTCAAATAAAATATTAACTAAAAATATAACTTTACCTCAAACCCTTAGCAAAGATACAGTGTGTGCTGTGCACCTGTAGATAATGTTGTTGAATATGGAAATGTTATTTTTAAATATGAATCAGTACTTATAGAAGATAAAGAAATTGCCAGGTTCTGCTTTTTAAAAAGTATTAAAACGGAACCCTGTTAATTTATTCCGTAAATAGAATTTTTTGTATCACATTTGGTATTTGGCAAGTTCAAGCTGGGTTCAGAATTTGCAAAATAAACTAACTTTGTCTGTTGTTAATTCTTCATATATCCACGAAGATGATTGTGCATTAGAGACTGTAGGTAGACAAACACTCATTACAGGAACACTGTTTACTTTTCCCTTAAATAGCACATGGCAGATACCCTTGTCTGCCCAGTCTGACTGACCACTCAGAGATGCTGTAGTCTTTACAGGAGTTTTAAAGGTATGAATGAAATTACGTATTAAAATGTAAAAAAAAGGTTACAATGTTTAAAGAAAGCAAACCCACAGGGATAGAACCATACCAAGTCCTTGTGAGAAGAGTTTCTTTGTAAGGTCAGTGTAAAATGCCCTAGTCACGTCTTTGGGGTGAGCTTTGGGGTCTGGGCATTCCTTTGTCATCGTCAAGAACGGGCAGCTAGAATTGAAACTGCTTAAACTGTAAGTGTAAGTGTATTGACTATCATTTCAGATCAACTTTTTAAAAATCAAAATGCTATCTTGATAAAAAATCAATCTTTTAAAATCTTGTTTTAAAGGTCCCTAACAGGATATTAAGATCACCTGCTATATGCCGTATAAGATGCAAGTTCATGGTAAATTCTGCTTTATCTGGTTTGGAAAAGGAAGTCAAATTCAGGGGTTATATGGCACTTTTTAACTTGGAGCACAAAGAGAAGCAGAATCCTGAATTCTGTACACCGAGCAGCATTGTAATATCTCCATAGCTCTGGTCTTGTGTGGGAAGCAGCTTTGCATGGTTGGATTTTGAACGGCAGTTTGGATAACAGGTTCTTGTTGTGCAGAAAATCACAGCGCCTGTGTGTGTAAAACGGAGTTGCTTTGAATAAAGTTGGGTGAGCAGCACAGCAGCTTAGTATGGAATCCCCCATTGTCCCATATCCCTGCACCGCACAGGGAGGAAATAAATTCTCTCTCTCCTAGCCTTGTGCCATGGTGTTCATTGTTATGCCACACTGTACAGCAAGAAAATTAGCAGAGAACCAGTGATTCTTTAACCAAACTGAAATGAATTTGTAAGCCACAGCAGCCTGGTAGAAGGCAAAACCTCTGCAAATGCACCAGCCCAACTCCACAAAGACATGAATTTTATTCATGAAGTGGACCTTCCTTTGTGTTGGCATGTTCTTGCAGCAGAAGTCCACTTCCAACTGGTGAAAAAAGTGGTAATGACCCAAGTGGTTTGGAAGGACCTGCTGGCATGTGTCTCTTTTCCCTTTTCTCTTCTATTCCATGAAAATCTTCAATTTTTCTTAATGTGGTGAGCTGCCTGACTTTCCCTCCCTTGCTATATGCACTGTAACTCATATTTTTTTTGGGGGGCAGAGGGTTGTTATTAGTGTCGTTGGTTATCGTGGCTTATGTCTCTATCCAGTATATGTGTCTAAACTTACCAGAACTGATGATGAAACAACGATGACAAAAGACAAGTTTTTTCCATACATTAGCTGAGATAGCCAGTCAAAGGTACATTGGACTATCACTGATATTGCTTGGCCTGTTTGTTGTATAAAACATCATTACATCATCTGGTTTTGTAGGCCATTTGGTATAGATTGAATGTATTTATAGTTAAAAGAAACATGCAAAAAGTTAGATACAAGTACATTATTATATACAATGTCTGCATAGACTTCACAGTCTCACTATCTCTGAGTCAAAACCATTCTGCCAACGTGATTGTGGTCAATTCAAGCCATAGTACTACTTTCACTTAAAAGGGCCATTGTTTTAAACTGTTTTTCACTGACTGACTGTGCCCATTTTAGGGTAGTAACAAACATTATTAATAGCCCTTCACTATTATCCTTAACAGTCTATTGTTAGGGAATTTATAAGATTGATGGTGCACCACAGCACTTCCTAGCTCATGATCAATTTTAGAAAAGCACTATGGCCGAGGTGCCCTAAAATCCCTCTAATGGCATGTTTTTAAAGTTTTTACTATAACCATATTGATGGCTTGTGTGCTTTTAGAGAGTTAGAACTGTATTCATGCTTATAACTGAGAGGATTTAAGTAAGTCTGCAGACATAGAGGTCATGCGATTAATTGGCTATTGGAGATGGAACATTTGTGAGCTGTAGCCATTTTTCATTCTTATAATTGGGAAGTGCTATGCTTTGATGTGCCAGCTTGTTTTGTTTGCTTAGGACATTGTGCGTATGTGCATGCATGTGTGCGTGCATGTTTGCATGCGTGTCTGTGTGTGTGTTCCAGTCAGCTTTTGATGCTAAAAATTTCAGTGAGATTGATATGCAGAAATCAAGTTTGAAAAGACAACAGAATGGTTAAGTGGGCCACATGCTCCCTATCTGTGTCTAGTGAAGGCATCCTTTGATTGATATCAGAGCCTTCAACAACAAGCTTATAATTAAGTGCTTTTATTGCTGTACCCCATGTGTATGATCTACCAAACCGTGCCATTACTCATTATAATATAGAAGCTTCCAATCAAAGCCCTACACAGACTGAATAATTTTGACTTGCTTTAGGCTAAAGTGTTATAAATACATGTATATAACATGGCTTGATAAAGCCAGAAGTGTTTTGCTGATAGAGAAATGGGTAACCTCTAAACACAGGTTATTATATACACATTAAACTTATTATCTTTGTGTTTGCAAAACAAGAATAAACCATTGTACTACTCTAATGGTATTTTTTGGACAAAGGACAGTGTTCATACATCTATGAAGATTCAGAAAATATGTATCGATCCAATGCATCTGAGAGCTTATGAGTACTGAATATCCCCTACGTTATAGCTAATACTTGTTGCAGCTTCTTACTCATCTTCTCTCAACACGCAGCAGCATTAAAGTTTCATCCGTGCAACACCCCCTACCTGGAGAAGAAAAATATAACATAAGAAAAATAGAACAAACATAACTTTTTGGTAACACTCATTGTGACTTTGATGGTTATACTGAAAGGAGTCTGAGAATTGTAAGTGAAAACCCATATTGAACTCTTAAATTATTTACGATATGACAGTAAATTAAACCATCATACAGACGCCTTAAAAAAGAAAAACTAGTCAATGTCTAGTTAATGTCTGTAATCTGCCCCAGTTAACCCCCTGGATATAGTCCAGGTTAGTGGCATAATGCAGTAACATGTTCTTACCACAGCAGATGCTAAATGTTCTTGTCTACTTATCGATAGCTTTACTATTTAAGCACTGGCAACAGAGGACTTGAAGAATCTAAGCATATTTATGCTCTGATAAAAAACACATTAATCTTGTAATAACATCTTGCATATGCTAATTGATGATTAAAGTGAAAAAGGCTTTGGGTATTAAATGGTCATATGCAGAACGAGAGGAGGGATGCATACTGAAATTACATTAGCATAGACTCATTTGTAGACTTCTCGTGTCCGCTGCACGACAGGTGTTTTGGGTAAACTGTGGCCGGTGGATTACACTCTCCGTCTTTCTTCCTTTCTCTAATAGAGACATGTGAAGGTTGTTGGGTGTCTCCTTCTTGCTCATTGCCTTCAGGGTGTCCATCTAACTGTAGCTCTCAATTTAACTTTACCTGGCAGAGCAGGACACAGACGGCTGAAGCATAGGAGTCAATTCCAAAAAGACCTCCATTCGGAGTTCCATTCCAGGATTAAATCGTCAATTTCCTTCAGGCCTGCTGTCTAAAATCAAAAATGAGTGTGTGTGTGTGTGTGTGTGTGTGTGTGTGTGTGTGTGTGTGTGTGTGTGTGTGTGTGTGTGTGTGTGTG
>JAVSBV010047345.1:0-11031 GCA_033117975.1 Parotocinclus spilosoma
TGTAATTTACATTTGTTATACTTTCTTTTTGCACTTTTTATTCGTATATGTTCTCTGTTTTTGTACCCAAGCTTTGGACAATACGAATGTAACATTTGTCATGCCAATAAAGCTTTTAGAATGAAATGAAATGAGAGAGAGACTGAGAGAGACACAGAGAGAGAGAGAGAGAGAGAGAGAGAGAGAGAGAGACACTGGCTTCGCACATGAGGGATAATTGAGGGCTACAGAGAGGCTTATACCAAGGTCACTTGCTGTCCCCTGTAACTCGAAAAACAATTAAACACATTAATTTAGCGTACAAAATTCCTTTGTCTAAGTAACTGCATCTCCCTAAACAGAACTGTGAAATATTCTGTCTTTGGTTATCTGTTTCACTTATTTCCTGACAAATGTTTTAGATTTACTTACATTGCTATCTATTAGGGGCTACAGACCGAATTCTCACAGTCAGACTTGCTAGACATTCATCTCACTTTTAGCAAAGAAGACTAATTTAAGTCACCATAAGTGTGACAAATTAGGAGCAAACATATTTTGGAAAAATTCAACCTGCTATCCAAATTTCTATCCTAACATACGTGGTAACATTAGAACTAATGATGATCTGGAAAACAGTGGGAGTAGATGGTTGGCCAAATGACTTTCTGATGTGTGTACATGTGGTAGTACATGACGACTAAGACCAGTGTTGCCAACTCCTCAGTAAGGAAAATAGCTATTGGTTGTCCTAAAAGTCGCTAGAAGTCGCTAAATGACGTCATCGCCTAATTTACGTAATACATGTTTTTGAAGCTGTAAAGGAATAACGTTGGGAGAGAAAAAAAGTGAGTAAAAAACACTCTAAATATGTACATCTCCAATACACTTGCTTCAACCAGCCTTTAAATTCAGGATTTGATTCCCACTCTGGGAATTCCTGTATTTTTGAGAATAGAGTTTAGAGTGAGACATGATGAGCAAGTTAGCTAGATGTTTAGCTTTCACAGAGATGCACACACTGTGGACGAGTCGAGGGACAGGCTTTGGGTATGCGCAGTTCATTTGCAGTGTGGACGTGGAGCAGTGAGGGTCTGCGCTGAGTGTGAGACTGCACTGAGTGCTGTGCTGAGAGGACAGCAACTGAAGAGCTTGTGTGTTCAGAGTCTCCAAAAGTCTCCAATAACACCACAAAAAGTCACTAGATTTGTCGCTAGTCGCTTTTTACTACAAAAAGTCTCTAGAGGGTCTGAAAAGTCGCTAAATATAGGGACAAAGTCGCTAAGTTGGCAACACTGGCACAGAGTGTTTGCTCGTATACACCACACTTAATGTTAAACTTATTTAGAAATCTCCGTTCAAGTGGTTCTTATTTAATTTTTTCCAGGCGAGTAAGACATAAATCGTGTGACACAACAAATCGATAATTGAATTAGTTGCCAACATAATAACATTTTTATCGATTTTATCGATTCGTTGTTCCAACCCATGTCCCCTCCCTACTCATTTTCTACCAAAAAACAAATAAACTGATTTAATATTGCCAGACAATAATGGCAGTATACAGATGTAAAATATTATGCAATATATATAAAACCATTTGCCAAATTGTAAAAGTTTACAATAATATGCTGTTGATGGCAAGGATAATGAAAACAGTACATAATATACACTGCTCGCAAATATTACAAATATTTTCTTATGAGATATTTTATTTTGAAATATTTCCTATTTTTGGTGAGCAGTACACATTTTGCACATACTATGTATAAATTAATTCTGCTCATTTTGTGTCCAAATATTTCAACTTCTCTCTGTCACTCATGTTCGTATTAACTGTTCATAACTTTGGATGTATATGTTCATCTGGGATTTGCATTTCAGGGGGCAGTATTCTGAAATGTGCAGTCAATAAACAGGAGAGAACTAAACAGATGTGTGTTGTATGATTAAATAAGTTGTAAAATTTCCTATGGAGTGTTTTCTGATATGCGTTTGACGGCTGCAACCTCAATGGCATGAAATAAGAAAGTGAAAGTCTCCTTTCCTTTCTTTTTTCCACTGGCTTGGAGAATGCTGCTTTGAAGTGCAAGCCAAACATCTGCTCACTTTCTCTGCCACACTTTCCCACTTTCCTTTCTGCTCTCTGTCTCTGTGGGCTCTCCCTCTCTCTTTCCCCTTCTGTACTAGTCTCCTGAAGGACATGGCTGATACAATTAGCATTGTGTTTTTCCTTTTTGTTGAGTTTATTTTTGGAAGCAAATCTGACCTTTAAGTATGCTGCATAACCCATGCTGCACCGAAACAACCAAGCATTGTGACATGTTCATTTTCATTAAAGGCTTTTATGATTTAATGCTTCAAATATAATATAAATTGAATGCATTACCAGCTGGAAACAAACTGCAAAGTAAAACTGACTAGTTCTCTTAATTTACTATGGTTTGTATCACCCAAATACCACCGTATTAAGTGTGCTGTGTTTGTATACAAGAAATTGTGCCATTACAGGATTATACACACTCTTATCCAAAGCGTCTTATAGTTGAGCAGTTGAGGCTTAAAGGGCTTTGCTCAGGGGTCCAAATGTGGCAAGCTTGACAAAGCTGGGATTTTAACGTACAATCAGCATGTGCAATATACAGGCAAAGTGTGTAGACACCCCCAAAAAATTCAACTAAAACATGGATATTAGTATATAGTCTGTCCCCTCCCTACTCATTTTCTACTCATTAAGGGGCTTTGCCCAGGGGCCCAAATGTGGCAAGCTTGACAAAGCTGGGATTTGAACGTACAAACAGCAGTCCTTAACTGTAGAGTTACCACTGTCCACTGTAGTATGTGAGGGTGTCATGGTGGTACAATGAACAGCAGTTTTGATTCAAGCATAATTGGCATAATTTGAAGACCTTCCCATTGTATTTTTAAACCAATCAAATCAGGCTTGTTTACTATATACTCATTACAGACCAAATATACAAAGATATTATATAATATATGATGCTATCAAGGGACTGTGGTGGCCTAGTGGTTAAGGTACTGTACTATGGGCCAGAAGGTCCAGGGTTCAAATTCGACCTCTGCCACAGTTGGGTCCCTGAGCAAGGCCCTTAACCCACAATTGCTTGGATTGTAAGACTATTAATTGTAAGTCGCTCTGGATAAGGGGGTCTGCTAAATGTCATAAATGTAATGTAAACTACAGTTCCACGTTAAATTTAATACCGTGATTTTAATTACAGGTCATATACACGGCTTAGCAATTTGTGTGGAAAATTGAATTTATACGTTTCAGAAGATGTTGTTATAAGGTATGGTTATAGAGAATGTATCTCCCTGAAGCAGAACGTTATAATGGTGTTTTATGAGCACTGATTAAAAAGATTTGGGATATTGAGTTTTGAGAGTAGATTTTTGTCAAAAAGAAAGGCATAGGATTTCGAGCATAAGGTTGAAACGCAGAAGCTGTTATACTGTAGATTAACTGTGAGCAGGAGGGATGTAGATGATTCGATACAGTTTTACTTTCACATTGTTTTTTTTTTATAAAGAAACAAATACAAAATTTCCTTGCACATCAGTTTATGAATTTAAGAACTCATACTGTTGTACAAAATGTTTATTCAGAAGGAGTAATTAAACTTGGATTTGTATGTCATTGTCTCATTAGTGGAAGGAGTTGCAGATATGCACTATGAAAGGAAACCTGTTGATTTCAGCAGGCTGGTGTATCCTGCACAGGGTGCAGTGTGTTCGTTCTTCTCTTTCTGTGTGCTGTCTGTGAGTGACCTTTCTTTAAACAGTATGACTTTTAGGTTTGTTTCAGAAACTCAGCTTTATTCTCGCAGTACTATGATTGTTTTTGATGCAACTGGTTCTTGTTGTTAATTTGTTCCAGAAGGCTTGACATGAACCAAAAACGATGAGTACTGAGCCAATTCCTCCCATATGGAATAATATAAATTGAATGAATCCTTTCCAGACCCCCAGAAAATCCACACTGAACAAGGCATTGTATGCATTAATGGGGTTGTATTGTAGAGATGCTCTCCTATTTAATATCAGGATTTTTTTTTATTTTTACAAATCTATCATGAACTGAAGAGTATAATATAGTCAATCCACTATCATGGTCGACCTTATTGTTTAATAGATGTATACAACCTACAGTTGGCAAAAATCATTAACACAAAGCCTATTTTATAATATAGTGTTAAGTTTTAAGTAATTTAGTGAGTAATGGATTGCAAGTGCAATGTCCATCCAGACATTATCTTCAACTTAAATTACACAGGGTTGCGGGCCAGCCGGTGTCTAACCGGTTACTCTGGTTGCAAGGGCAGGAACGATCCTAGAATGTGGCACCAATCCATCCATTGTGATGGATGGACACACAAAGTCGCACACTAAGGGCTACTTTAGAGACACCAGTATTGTAGATGTAACACGCATGTCTTTGGACTGTGGGAGGAAACAGGAGTACCCGGGGATGACATGCTGACTCCACACAGAAAGGACACAGGCCGCTCCAACCTGTGATTGAACCAGGACCTTCTTGCTGTGAGGCAGCGGTGCTACCCACCGAGCCACTGTGCTGCCTGAAATATAAATGTAAAACAATTACTCTCTTGGTTAACTCAAGGCTGATTCAATTATCAGATGAAACAGAAGTTAAGGTTTTTGGCAACAAAAGCTTTTGAGTGGTTGTGAGAACCTAATAGCTATGGATCCAAGGTGGAGGATCTGTCTATATGGAACTATTGCTTTCTTTTATAAAATGTGCTCTTGTAAATTTCTGAATTTTGCTCTATTTTACCAGTATTTTTTTTCTTTGAGCTCTCCTGCTTCTTGTATATTTCATTTTCTTAATATCCAGTGTCAACCACAGGAGAATGGGTTCACCTTTTGAGTCCTCTTATTAGTTTCGCCATTCCACTGTTGCCTTTGGCTTGGAGCCTCATTCAAAGTGCTATACAAATAATTAAAAAAAAATATTTTTTTTTTGTTTATTTATTCATCTTTTTTTTAACCAGAAAATTAGAGTAAACTAAAAATGACCTTAGACTTATGTAGCAATTTAAAATGACTTTTATTCTTGTTGCAGGTTGCGTCCTGAAAGCCGATAAAAAAGAACATAAAGTTGAAGTCGATGATGATGAAGCTGAACACCAGCTCTCCCTGAAATCGGTATTTTTGGACGCTGTTTTAACACACTGTTTTGAACCATGTATAATACTGTAGCAAAAATATGTACTTTTGTTAATACTGTTCATGCAGTGCAAGTAGTGTTTAACAATCAACAGAATATTTTTAATTGCTATGTTTCTGTTTCCTTAACTACTCTTCGTCTGTTTCCTCGTTATTTGATTGCATGGTTGTATAATGGAGACCAGATAAGTAAGTGTTGTTATTGTAATAGACACAATGCTCTCCTTTACTCTCAGGTGTGTCTGGGAGCAGAGGCAGAAGATAAATTTCATACAGTGGAGATAGAGGGATTGACCTATGATGGAAAGACAACTAGAATTCCACTTGCTGTGCTGAAACCATCAATATTACCTTCTGTAAGTGCTTAGAATTGCTCGAGAGTATGTGTAATAATTACGTATTGAATTAGTGGGAAGTAATCTTATTTAAAGTACTGTCTAAGTGCTGGTTGTAAGTCTTTTTATATAAGTTGGGCATTAATGTATAGTTACAGTAGGTCTTCAGTGCAGATATGCGACGCATAGGCTGAGTAGAACTGCTTTATTTAATTTAAGATTTTGTAATGTCTTAAGTCTGGAAATGATCGGAATAACCTTCCTCAGACACATCCAATCTTGTCTGCATATAATGGCTGACCTGCCTGAAAGGCTGCTGTATTGGTGTTCTAGCATCTTAGACCACCATATGACCTGAGCATACCACTGCTTTATGCTAGGTGAAAGCATCTGGATTCCAGTGCTTTTAACTGTTCAGTGTATCCGCTTCAAACTGTCCATTTATCAGTCATCAGATAGCATTTACTCTTATTGATGATGGAATACAAAAGTCTACTGTGAAAAGTAGTGTCGTGCTGAGCACTATAGCAACAGCTGATACAGGAATTCCTGTATAAATACACTAGTGCCACGGTGAGTTAGCCAGTGTATAAATGCTAAGTTCCCCCCTCCAAAATCACTTCAGAAGGCTGGTCACAGTATTTCAGAGCACTGGTGCAAGACGAGATTTTGATTTGATTAGACCACTTATTTTACAGAGTATTCTTTGGGTCTCTCTCAATCCCTAGGACGTGCCCTTTCTACGTCCTACTTGGTGCCTTACCTACTGTATTTGTAAAGCTTTCTAAGCCACAGTGGAACCTTAGCTTGTGGGATATAACAGAAAATAGTAAAGAGTCTGGCTGTGAGAGAGCAGATGGCATTTTCTATTATTATTTGCCCGGGAAGAAATATTTACTAGAAAGTCCAAAGCATGTATGTGTACACGTTCAAAATGTGCGTGAGTGTTCGTTGGTTAGATTACTTCCTTGTAAATGTTTTAGGTTCACACACACACACAAGGATTAGAGACAGCAAGCAAACAAGCAATAGAAAGGCTCTTGCGCCTCTGCTATATTATGCTGTATTTTACAAGATCAAGACACAACAATTCCTGTGTAATTACCATGCTGGCTTAGGTGTAAACAAAAGCAGACACATTACCAACTAAAATGCACTAAACCTTCTAAGACTGTGGTTAAAAAGATTAGCACAATGGAAAGACTACAGAAGGAATGATTAAAGTCAGCTTCTGTTTGAATGGGAAACATTTTCTATACACGCGCCACAGGACATGAGGTGCCTATGACCCTCTACCAAGTTGGGCCTGAAACTGATCAAACTACATGCTTATTGCATGTGGAGCAGGCTATAGTCATCTACGCTTGGATCACAGTAGACTTTTTAATAAAGGTATAACAACAACTAACTATTATTTGGCTAATAACCTTAAATCTAAAATCTGAAATGCCCACTTAGACATAACCTGTCTTTTATGTAACCTCTTCTGCCACGTGATTAGGCAAAGAGCAGACATGGTGTAAATTACAGTCAATTCCATCTTCAGTGACAAACAACAAAAGTTTTAAAATTTCTGTGTTGCTAACTTTTGAACCACAGAGACATTTTTTCTGAGACAATTCTTGTCTTTTTAGACCTTGATCCAATATGGCGACTTTCAAGATATGTTCTGGGCATAGCCTAAAAGATACCCTTACCCATCACTTGCTGAGGTGTTTAGGTTTGTTTCTGAAATAACAGGATGTCCTGTAACTTTTGACTTGGACTGTATCTTTGGTCACCCCCTGCATATAAGTTTTATTACAGTTTTTTTTAGTTTTGAGTCAGACTTATTTATGGTTTGTATTTATTGAAGAATGCATCTCATAAAACCTGCTGCAGTGAGTCTAAAGCTGGTTGAGTCTTGATTGATCGATTGTTTAGGAAGTTGTTACATCACTGGGACAATTTGTACATTTTGCACTTGACATCACCAGACACACCAAACCCAGTTTGACCTCAGCTATGGAAGACATGACTAATTGTTGATCAAAGGATCAATACTCTCATCAAATACCTCATACTAATGTGTGCTGGTGCTTTTTGGATGAAATAGAAAGGGCAATCTTATTTACATGAGCCCTAACAATGTTATTAAATGGAATATCAAATGCAGGTTTCCCCTATGGCTCACTGTAGTTTATGAGGTCTTTAGTTTTTTTGATATATCTATTATGTGAGCAATGAACATTCCATTCTCGGTACGGGAGGATGTTTCTTGGGCAGACTTTAAACCAAACTGCATCATGTTTCTTAAAAAAGACCAATTACAAGCTGCTGCCCAACCCGTACTTGTGTAATGACCTTCAGGCCTTGTCATGTAATTGCACAGCTGTCATTTAAACATTATCCAGAAGATGTTTCCATTTCATCAGCTGTTTACATCTGGTTACTATGGATATGTCTCCCACTTTTACCTGACACTGTGGAGTGTTCATTCACAATCCTTGGCTCCATCCCGAGATTCCTGAATTTCACAAGAGCGTTCTGAGGATGAGTTTGTTTAGCGGCTGGTGTATATTGGAATTGGTATGCTATGTTCAGAATGTTCTTATCGTGCTTTAGAAATGAACTCATGATTGTGGAAAGTAAATGCTAAGCATGATGTAAACAGCAAAAAAGTGTCAGTTAAGTATGTAGATGCCGAATAACGATTTTTAAAATGAATATATTTATAATGACTCTGTGTGAGCATGTACAATATATAGCCAGACGTTTGTAGACACCCAACAATTGATTCCAAAAACTTATATTGTGTTCACCCAAATGTTTTACTAAATTGTCTACTAGATTTTGATATGTGACTTCAGATTGATTTGATTGGACAGTACCCCTGACCCACTGTAAGTGTTCCAGATCTCTGGATTGCAGGCAGGCCTGTCTAGTACCCGCACTCTTTTACTACAAAGCCATGCTTTGGCATTGTCTTGATGATATAAACAGGGGTATCCCTGAAAAAGACATGCTTGGATGGCAGCATATGTTGCTCTGAAACCTGTATGTACCTTTCAGCATTAATGATGACTTCACAGATGTGCAAGTTACCTATGCCATGGGTGCCAACACACCCCCATACCACCAGAGATTCTGTGTGGAGTTGATATATGGCCTTCACTTTGCGTAGTTTGGCATGGCATATATTTTAACTTGTAGATGAAGCGATGAACGATGGTTTTCTAAAGTGTTCCTGAATCCATGTGGTATTATCTGTTACAGAATGATGTTGCTTTTTAATGCAGTGTTATTGAAGACTTCTTATGTATTTAAACTAGATATTGAAAATCAGTAGATGGATTGTCTGACATGCCTATCAAGTGTTTTTAATGCATGTGTATAGCACTGGGAATTTGCTCAGTTGTCTTAATGTCTTATTCCGATAGCTTCAGGTAAACACTGAGCTGCTTCAGAAAATGCTGTCTTTATCTTGCTGTCTTATATTCCCCCACACAATATAAAAACTAAAACAATCAGTAGTAGAGATGCACTCATCGATCGGCCAGTGAACAGAATCAGAGTCATCATCTGTGACTGGAAAACATTGAACTTCCACTTGTGCACTTGTGATGCTGACAGCAGTTTGTCTTGTCTATTTGGCTTCTTTAACGTCGCAATCCGCATCAGTGGCCATCTCAGTGACACACACAAGGTTACATTTATACACAAGTAAATCTCAAGACTAGTCATATGTATATACACACAAATCAATGCCAATTTAGAGTGATCAATTAACCTAACGCTGTGGGAGTAAACCAGAGTAAACCCACACAGACACGGAGCAGGACAAAAACAACCACATATATGAACAGCACAGTGATCTGACTAACGTTTTCAGAATTCTGGCCATGTTTATAAGGAGCTTTAAACTTAAATAGTTGAAGCTCTTGTGCTTTGTGTTTTAGTTTTGTATGGCTATTGCCACAAAGCTAAAGCTAGTGAGAGAATAGAGACAGGTTCAACCCAACAGCTCCTGCTTTCTATAGCAACTGTTTCTTTATGCTGTTATTTCTACATTAATTCTCGGAGAGAAAGATAATCACAATCGGGCAAAATGGAAATCGGCTGGTAATATATACTGCAGAAGGATTAAAGAAAATTGCAATTGGTGCATCATTAGTCCACATGGCATAGTATGACATAGCCACTTTATAACACACCCTGTTTTATATGATCCTTTATTAATACATACTACAAAATATTCCTTTATAACAAACAGGTATGACATGGTTATAATATCTTTGTCTCTGTGTTGTCACTAGTTAAGTTTAGGGGGTTTTGAAGTCACTCCCCCTTTCACACTCCTGTTGCAGTCTGGTGCTGGTCCAGTTTACATCAGTGGCCAACATTTTGTTAGTAAGTTGCTATTCTGTAATGTCCTATAAAGATGTTCCATATTTTCATTTTTTTTTTTGTTGATACGGTCTGATATGGCTGCCATGTGTTCGTCATGTAATCTGTTTCGGATGTGTTTAGGTATGAAGGAATCTGATGATGAGGAAGAAGAAGAAGAGGAGGAAAATAATACGTCACCAGTAAAGAGACCATCAAACCTGACCCTTATAAAAGTTCCACAGGTTAACAAATACTTTAAACATGCTCTTCATGCTCTTGAGCATGCTCTTGTGATGTTTAAATTTTGTTCTGTAAAGGAAGTTATAGTCACTTTTGTTGACAAACTGGGGATACTTTGTTGACAATCTTTGGCCTCTTTCCTGGATGCTGCCTTTTGTACCAAAGCATAATTACAATCACCTGTTGGCATCATCTGTTTAAAATCACATCATGATTTATTTTTTTAATTGCTCCATAGCTCTAAATTGCCCCCATCCCAACTTTTTTTATGGAATGTGTTGTGGGCCTGAAATTCAGGAATGGATGTTTATTAACAAATTAAATGAAAATGACTAGACAGAGCATGAAATGTCATACTGTCTGCAAGTCGAATTAAATGTGAGAGAAACTGTTTCTATTTGTATGTGCATTTTCCATAATGTCCCAACTTTTCCTGATTTGGGGTTGTAAATGATGACATACTCACTTAGATGTTGCTACACTTTGTAAACGATTTGAGATATACAGTCGAATCCTGTTAATAGGACCACCAGTTAATGGGACCAGCCGCTTATTCGGACCAAATCCAAATCAAATCCTATTAAATACGTGTAATGTTATTCGCTTATTTGGTCCAAAATTCCGCTTAATCGGACCAAAGAACATGTATAAGAAATAAGAAATATATAATATCCGTGGTTACCAAAGAAGCTCTTTGTCTCTGGCATCACTACAACGCTCCCGAGTTTCTCCCCAGCCCTCTACTGCCACCTACAGGTCTTTGCTTAGCATTTCTATTTACTACAAAAAAGCCACAAGTCGCCACTTAGCCACAGCAAAAGCGATTCAATTCACACTGGATAAGTTCTTCAAACGTTGACTGGAATTTAGTAAGAACTTGTTTTTTACAGTATTATGCTTC
>JAVSBV010047356.1:0-11031 GCA_033117975.1 Parotocinclus spilosoma
CTCCACATCATTGCATTCAGTTTTTATTCACAATTTGTTTAGTGTCCCAACTTTTTTGGAATCCGCTTTGTAATTCTTAGTTATGCAATACGTGAATTTAAGAGGATTTCCTTTCCTAAGATACTTTCATGACTTCTCGCCAAGACCCTTAAACCCTTAAACTAAAGCAGCCTTGTCGCAACTTTGACGCTACTGTTTTTGTTACAGAACTACGAGGCGTTCTTCGACGCACGAGAAGAGAACGCAGTGTACGCCTTTCTAGGCCTGACTGCACCCCCGGGTTCTAAGGTATGCATTTCATAACAGACATGAATCCTACAAACAGAACGGAGAACAGAGCGAGTTCATTATTCCAACCCTCCATAATGTTCCTGCCACGCTGGCTGGAATGTGAGCAGAGCTAACAGCATAAACGACACACGGTCTGGCTGTACTGCTCCTGAGTTCTGAGTAACATGGCAGTGAGTTCAGTTTTCCACAGAGTAACAAACCTGCAGAGTAACGATCTCATTCCTGATGAGTGTAATGACCCTGTTTTAAGCCCCAGCGGTCCAAGTGCCAATTAAGCTAAAGGCCAGCAACTTGGCTTTGTGACTCGACTATTTCATGCTTTTGTCCAAATATTTTCTTAAGCAAGAGACTGCGTTCTGTATACAAAAGTTTAGGTAACACTGCTTAAACTGTTTATAAATATAATATATATAACGTTTTTAATAAGCGATTTCTGGCGCTTCATTGTTGTTGTTCTCGCCTGAAACCTCTTTTTTATTACTTTGTCTCCCCCTAGTAGCCAAACGAAGAATCGCAGCTGTGAGGCGCAATATTTAGCAAGTGTGCTAATTAAATTGCTAATTTACGATTAGTAAATAGGCGAAAATAAATCAAAATATAATCATCATCCCACGTCCATCCAGACCTTAATCCCTTAAGTCACTCATATTCAAGGATTAATCCTAAAACCTTTGTTTCTTTGCGTGTTTTTGCCTTTTTTGTCATTGTGTGTAATAATGACAGTTCAGGTTTTGGATTTAATAACTAGCAAGTCAAGCTCAATCCAGAATGCTTTATTAAAGCTGGAATGTTGCTTTAAAGTTTCTCATGACACAACATTTTGTCTTTGTGATGGTAGTGTGATTTTTTTTTTGTTTTTTTTTTTTGGACAGGATGCCACCCCTGAGTAGAGCAGTGATAAAACTAAAGTCCCACGCCCAGAAATGTTTCAGTTCACGTTTTAGAGAAAATTGTTTCTACAGTGGTCTTTAGATTTGGTCGCTGGTTTACATACATTTTCCCAAGGCCCTGGCTCTGTCCATCTAGTACAGCTCCAGGAACCATATTCACTAAAGGGTACTAAGAAAGAAAATCTTCTTAAATGTTTAAATTTAAACAACCTCTCAAGAATGATCTTCTTTTATTTCCTCAGCCCACTCCTATCCCTAACCCTAAGAACAATTCTAGGAACAGATCCAATTGTTAAAATCTTAAATTTGTAAAATCGTTCTGATCTGAAAAGATTTCTTAAGACTCGAAGCTAAGCGCCAAGATTTACCGAAACCGTTTCATTATTGGACATAAGGAGGATTTCTTTTACCTTTATTTCTTGGTTTGATGTTTTTTCTTTGAGCAGATTAAACTACGCAATAACATAAATGATAATAAATAAAAACAATTCAGAATTTGTTTTGCTGTATATTGTTTACTGTAGGTTACATAAAAAAATGATATTTTCTTAATATATAATTAAGGAAATATTAAGATTTCGAATGATATTTGATAACTTTTTTTTTTTTTTCATTTAAGATCGTCCTGACAAGCTTTTTAGTGTTTGTCTTAAGAAAGCTTGCACGTTTTTTAAAGAAAGCTTTTAGCAAAAGCAAAAACGAAGAAACGAAAACAGAAAAAAAACTAAAAAGTTCTTAATATTTGCTTAGGCCAGACTTTTTTTATTGCCGCTGCAGCACCAATGCTTGAAATTAAATAAATAAATAACTAAAATATTTTTTCGCTTTTTCCGCCCTCCGGTGGAGAGCCAACAGTATTGTTCTGTACATTAAATTTTTTCTCGATTCACTTTAATTTAATTGTAGGTTAAATAAATTTTATTTTTAAATAAAAATGTATTTATATTTCTTCCTCCTTCCTTGTATTGATTCCACATAGTCCTCGAGAAATTGAGGACTAATTGAAATTGAGAAATTGTCTGGCTCGGTCACATGAAAGACCAGGAGTGGATCGGCATGAGCGGCTCTTCAGTTGCTTGTTCGTTGTTTCCGTCGCTTGAGACATTAACGTTGTTTTAATTTGTTTTTCTTCACAGGAGGCTGAGGCTCTGGCTAAAAAAGAGCAGCTGTAAAAAAAAAAACCTTGCTCCTTGTCCCCTGTTGGTACTTCAGCTCCAGCCACGTCCATTCCATCCTCCAGTTTATGAACCAGATCCCAGTTCTACAGTTCAGTTCACCACAAACAGTCGTATTAATTAAAAGTGCCATGTGCAAGATGTTAATTAGTGCCTGCATTAAAACCCAGAATGCACTTCATCCTTCCAAAACAAGTGTTGTTACGTTTTTTTTTTTTTTTTATCAAGGGCTACGATGAGTAATTATTATGTTTTATACGTTATTAAATGTTTTAACCGCACTCTTTTTGTTTGTGAGAATGCCTCCGCCCTTTTTCCACGTTTTGTTTTTGTTCAGAGCGGTTCTTAAGAACTTTTATTTTTCCACCAATAAGTATTTTCAAGAAGGCGTTTCATTCTCGACCCAAACTTTTAACTTCTAACGATTTAGCTTAGTTATGACTTTAGTTCCTATGGATGAACCGTAATCGTTATTCATATGTAATATAAAGATGACTTATTGTACCTTTAATTCTTTCCTCTGAACGTAATATGTTTTATTTTATGAGCAAAACGAAAAATGTAGAAACATTCTGGCCTAAACGTGAAGGATTTATATTGTTTGCTAGAAAAAATAAAGCATTGTTTCATTAGCATGGCATCCTGGGTTATTTTTTTGTACTAAATTGTGTAGAAAAGCGTCTTTGTGTACAGCTTGTTTAGTTTTGTTATGGTCCAGCACGTTATAAGAGTTAAACTGATCTTTAATTGTACTTAATTTGCTAAATTTGATTTTATATTTGGGTTAAAACCCTATTTTGTGACCTTTTTTTATACTGCTTTTATTTTTGTGTTCTTTTTACAGAACATTTACATTGATAACTTTTGACATATTAACACTGCTCACAAAAATAGGGTGTATTTGATTTATTTTTTCATGCACTCAGTATATTTTTAATATAATTAAGTGGATTTGTTTTCACTAATTCACACAGAATCTCTACACATCCCTTCTGCTCTCTATTTTGGTAGCTTGACTGATCAGTATCATTTTGTGCATTATTATTTCTCTAAACTGTGGAACAACACATTCTGCTGATTTTTTTGCACACTGCTGGTTTCGTAATCTCCTCACACTTTCAGTTTTGAACTGGATTCGATTTTCTGGGAATCGTAGCTGCTGAATCTCAGTTCCTGTTCAGCAAAAAAAGAAAAGGACGGGTGGAGAAAAATCTGTTGCTCTTATCTAGGGTTTGTTTAAACCGAGCACAAGTGGAACTCGAATTTAAAAACCTTTAACCTGCTTAATTACTCCGGTAAGTGGCCTTCAAATAATGTTATATAATTTTTTGTTACAGATACAATCTTAAAACGAAACTTTTCTTGCAGCACCACGGTATAATCTTTACTCTTTTAACTTTAAACACATTTCTTAAAAAAATAAATAAATAAAAAATCAATATTTCCTGCAGGAACGACAAAAAAATATGCATTATTCACAAAGCAGAGGAGAAGAATATCCGTTTTTAAATAAATTTTTTACAACACTTTACTGCCGTGGAACAAATTCAGTCTTTTCATTTTACTACAAAAGACATTTCAGTAATTTAATGGTAGTAAAAAAGTTGTGCTGCTCAAAAAATAAAATATAAACTGAATAAAAATAAAAGGAAATGTAAAATACATTTTAAAAATGCATGCTCTTAAAATGATATATAAAACAAATAAGATCTATAATAATGAATATTAATAGTAATGTATTTATAAAAAGGGTGCTATATTGTATTTTTAGTGTGAATAGAGATTTATTGCAAGCATTTGCTGAAATAATAGAATATTCCTGAGTTTTTAACATTTCAAACCAGTATAAATAACTTTAAAAAGTTGGTTGGAATAGCTGTGACATATTTAATCCAATCTCAGTTTATTTTAAATACAAATTAAGTGCCATAAAAACCTGTAAGTCCCTCAAAATTGCGACGATTTATTTATTAAAAACACATTCAAGCGATATAATAGAAATTGTTTTTTTAACATGGTTTTGCATATGCTAAAAAAAGGTTATCTGGATTAAAAAAGAAGGGGAAATAAAGAGAAATTTCTGTTCTATCTAAGTGTGTGTGTGTGTGTGTGTGTGTTGAAGTGGAAATGCTGGGAGAAAGCTTTATCCACGTCTATAACTACAGAAATGAGAAAACCCCCTCATCACATTCCCAGGGACCATTAAATCCACAGGATGATCACCACCAGTCTTACAACTCCCTCAGCCAGAGGGAAGGTGAGTCCCTAAGAAACCCTTGTTATACCTGTATTTCCCACTAGGGTGTACTTATGTTGGTACGAATTGTAAGTGAGATCCACTTTGGATTATTTCCATATGTTTATATTTCTTCAGTCAATGCCAAGACTTCCTCTGGGTGCCCTGGGGTCTGGGGTTCCCTGGGGTTCCCTGGGGTTCCCTGGGGTCTTGTGACCCAGACCAGGGGTGCCCCCGCATTACAAGGCCTCTGTGTGAGCCGCACAGGGACTCACTAATCGTCATTACCATGCATTCTCCTCTTTAATTTACCAGATGTGCCAGCCTCACTGAAGTCAACAAAATCATGGTGTGAACCCAGAGCATCCCAGTGCCCACACGACCTGTACCAGTTCAGTCCCACACCGTACATTAGCCTGAACCAGAGCTACGAGCCGAACACGTCCTGTTTGGACCTCAGACTGAGGAGCATCCCACAGAGAGAACAGATCCACCTTCACGCCATAGATCCCGAAGTCCCGGATCAGTCCAGGCCCCAGCAGCACCTTTGGGTCTTGGCACCAGATGAGCAGGTCCTTATCCCTGACGATGGGTACCTGGTCATGGACAGCAGCATCACGCTGAATGGAGAACCGCCCACCAACTCCATGCTGAACGGCTACCTGGATAGGAAATTCCAAGAAGTCTACAGTCAGTACCTGCAAGAGAGGCTGGCCTGTCCCGGGTCGTCCCCAGGTTCCAGCTTCCTCCCTCCGTACCAGCCACCCAGCCTTTTCCAGATCAGCCACCTCCTGAACGTGGACTCAGTGGACTCCAGTCTGGAACTGGAGCACAGACGAAGTCAGGGAGGGGTCAGCCAGCGCTCCAGCTCGCACTTTAGCTCCCCGGTGCTGCGCATTTCCAACGCGGAACCACCAGCGCGACCCTGGAACCCGGGGAACCCAGAGTGACGCTCAAACGTTTGTATACAACTCTCTTTGCTGGGTTTCGGTACTTTATTTTATTAATCACTTCATAGCTTGAGCTTTTCTTAACGAAAACAAACTGCGCTACGTCTACAGGGAACAAACGGGCACAGAAACTGTGCTGAGGAGAAGAGTTTGGGCTTCTCTAGAGATCCAGCATCTTTAGAACAAACTTCATGGGGCTTGTGAGTTAAGGTCCAGCACCTAAAATAACATTTGATAACTATAAGCTAAGCTCCAGCACCAGCAGGTCCTGGACCTGAGAGATGAGATCTAGCGTCCAAGTGGAGGTCCAGAACCTTTAACTTAACATTTGGTTCCTTTATGCTGGGGTCCAGCACCTTTAAATTTAGGTCTAAGACCCGTGAGCTGAGCTCCGGTAGTTTTAAAATAAACTCAGGACCTGAATTAATCTCCAGTACCTTTAAATATGGGTCAAGGACCTGAGACCTGAGCTCCAGTACCTTTAGATTCAGGTCCAGGACCTGTAATCTGAGCAATAGTACCTTTAAAACGAGATCCATGGACCTGTGGGTTGAGGTCCAGCACTTAAAATGTCATCTGAACTGTAAGCTACTATAAAATGAGGTCCAGGACTATTCCAACACCTTAAAAACAATGTCCAGGACCTTTAAAATGAGGTCCGGGACCCTGTGGGCCAAGATCTAGTACATATAGGACCTGTCATCTGATCACCGGTAGTTTTGAGGTTGTAAACTTTAAAGCACGTTAATCCAAAACCAGACACTATTTCAGAATAGCAGAAGAATGGATCTTCTGCAGAGGAAGTGGCTCTAAAAGCAGCTTTTCACACGGGTTATTGCTATTTTTTACTTCTTCTTTTCGCTCGATTTTCCACGATTGCTAAACTAATCCGATCTGCGCATGCGTGAGACCTTTAAAAATACACCGTCTTACACCAATTACGTTAAAATAAGATCAAATATGAACTACAAATAATTATGCTAATTTTCAAAAACTACCCGGTTCTGACGACGAGCTGAACCAGCAGTTTAGACGCGCAATACCGCCACCTGCTGTCTGCTTCTGTTAACGCGACCACCATTTTGCTTCGTGGATCCATTTTAATTTTTAAATTACACGTTTTTCGTTCACTCCTTTAAATACCCAAATAAAGTCAGATGGATATGATGTGTTTGTGTTTTGTGCATGAATTAGTTCATCCGTACAGATTAAAACACTCAACACAGCGCCGATTTAAAAGGAAAACCGAACGACGTTTACGGATTAACCATTAAAACCCTTTTACTCACATCTTAGAAGATGTTCTAAACAATTCAGCTGCCCCCAAAAAGTAGAAACAACCTTTATTTAAAAGTTTACTTTCCGTGCATGAAGTAAACCTAAGTAAATTCTGTTATATTTCATAGTACAGTATGTAGTAAGTAAATCTGTTTGTTTCTAATGGACCAACCCAACACTCCCTGAGGCTAAATTAGTCATTTTTATTATTAAAGTGTACTATTAAGTACACTTCTGGTGTAAAAGTAGTGCACGTTCAATACATAGGTAGTTTACAATTAGTTTAGAACAAGCTAGTTTACTTTAATGAATCAGAATTGTCAGATTAAATACTATTAAATACTTAACCCAAAACGACATTCCAGTTCAACAAAACAACAACAGATTAAGCATAAGTGAAGGCTAAATATACATATGTATCTTTGGTAAGTACATATAATTCAAAATATAAGGCTAGGAAGTTATTTTTTAGGTTAAAAGTAATTATAAAACTGATGTAAAATTAATAAATCTGAATGACAGGCGTAAAGCTGTACAGGTCATCGACATGTAGCTACCACTAGATGGAGACAAAGACCCTCTATAACTTATTACTTATTATTATTACTATTATTATTAGCATTATTGTTGTTGTTTTCACAATTATAATTATTAATATTATTGTTGTTGTTGTTGTTTTCACTGCTGTTATTGTTGTTGCTGTTTTTATCGTTATTATTAAACGTGTTTCGGCCTAAATTTCCATCTTCTTATCTTCTACATGAAAGCGATTAGTGGTGTTAAAAATAAAACGCTTGGTTATTCAGAACGCTGTTAATCTTACTATTATTACTAGGATATATGATGTTCCTGTGATTCTGGGCTGTAACAGCTAACTGTGATACTACCACCACCATGTTTCATAGCTGGGATACGCCTCTGATGCTGCAATGAAAACATAACACCAGCTGTGTTTTTTGGGTAACGATGCCCTGCGAACCGCTGTTGTTCAGTGTTCTCCTGACAGTCGACTCATGACCTTTAGTTGCTTTGACGTTCCCCTGCTTTATCGGGTTCTCTATCTACATTAGGACTTAGGTTTAAATCTGAGTATGTTTAAGATGATATATATTTTCAGAAATCTAGAAAAGGGTTCATTCCGGTCCGCACACGGCATGGTAAATCTGTATTAAATCATCATCCTGACACGACAGCGCTGCGAAATCTATTTTTAAACCCCCAAAAAAGTGGGGAAACCATCTGGTCCTGCAGCTCCATCAATCATTTATTTGACAGGATTTGGTTCATGTGAGGAAACCACAAACCACACATTCTCAACGGCTTGAGCTGGCACGATTGACGCCGCACTCCTGTGCATTTATTTAGAAACAGGTTCAAACGGTTCGGTCCGGTCCGGTCCCTCCGATGGGTCCAGAACCATTTTCCATCCTCTAATACACTTTTTTAACAGAAACGAATATTTTAATGTTAAACTTAACTGATGTCACTCTGTTGAAGTGCACCTATTTTAGAGTGTGTGTGAGTGCCCTGCCAAGGACTGGCACCCTATTTGTCTCGGTGTGGTTCCCACCTTGCACCCAGTGCTGCCGGTTAAGGTATCTCCTTATGTGGAGATATGGATCTGCTACGGAAAATAGAAATGTTTATAGTTTGTAGAAGTCTTCAGGTGCTTCGGTGGTGCAGTCCAGTCCTTGCGTCCCATATGAGGAATACCCATGTGCCCATTTAGTACCAGGATAGGCGTTGGAGCCCCAACATTCCTGATCTGGAAAGCAGGGTTAGATCCTTCAGCAAGCTGAAGGATGATTACTGAGCTACACATGACACCAACAAAGAAGATTCTTTAGGGAACCAAAAACGGAGAGATGATACCACCAGGGCAAAAGCGCCAAGAGTGACCGTAAATGCCACCCTGAGGAGTGACTTTGGAGACTCTGGACTCGGGAACCCGACACTGGCAAGGCTTGAAAGTCCAAAACACACACCTGTCCAGAACCAGCATGTTGGGAGCAAGTCCAGATTCCCAGGAATAAAAAAGGTCCTGATTTTGTGCCCAGAATGCCACCCATTAGCATGTAATGCCAGGCGACCTGTACAACACATATCAGGCCACCTGGCATTACCCATCGATGGTTGGTTTGGTGAACCTAAAAAGTCCTTATCACTAAGAGAACCGATTCTGGATGTGTACGTGCCCTCAGCAGTGAC
This sequence comes from Parotocinclus spilosoma, assembly GCA_033117975.1. Classification (NCBI taxonomy): domain Eukaryota; kingdom Metazoa; phylum Chordata; class Actinopteri; order Siluriformes; family Loricariidae; genus Parotocinclus; species Parotocinclus spilosoma. Next base: position 9,029 of record JAVSBV010047356.1, read on the forward strand.
CCAGACCAGGGGTGCCACCTTAGTACACTAAGGGGAGCTCTGTTTGGGTGGTACAAACTGGTATCTGTGTGCCCTGGTGAGAGGACGTTGGTGAAAATGAGGAGCTACAAACACTCCCTAACATTTCTTGGGCTCTGCAGCTGGTTGACCGATCCGAGCAACGCATCAAGTTTTCTTCGTGAGCTAGAGAGACCGCCTGCCTCCGCCAACCATCAGGGCGTGCCCCGTTCAATGCCCGGACGCAGGCCCATTTCTGATATCCTCTTAACACCACAGCTAAACAAGGCATTCAGAGGGAAACCTGACCCCCGGCAACATTTCAAAGGACACGTAATGAGGTCTGATTGAGAGATGTCCCACGCGGGGTGAACTGGCACAAACAAACTCGTGCAAACAACGGCAGGCTTTTCTGATCTTTCAGCTTTTCTTCTATCGGATACCGGTGCCCTGATGCCTCCTGAGAAGTAACCTGGTCAGGTCTCCAAAACAAAACCCTGCCAGGACAGTTCGGTGCTGCAGGAACGCCCTCTGTGTTGCGCTGGCGTCTTAGTTCCCTGCGCCAAAGAAGGTTAGGAATTTGTTCTTCACTTTCCATGCCCGCCTAACATAGTTTTGGGTTGGGTCGGTGACAGGAAAGGGGTAGCAACCACGTACGGAACAAGGGCAGTACCGTCACATACAGTATGCACCGTACATCTCCAGATACTGGGATTCACCCTATGATGGACTGTCACCTTGTCTAGGGTCGATTCCCGCCTTGTACCCCGTGCTGCCGGTTATCTACGTGCAGCCCGAACCCAAATAGCAACCACAAATCAAAAAAGTGGAAATGGAAAAAGTTTGACCGGCCAGTGTTGAGGATGAGCCCAAATCCTGCTGGTTGATGCCCGCCCGTGCCACCCCACCTCCCTGCCTTTAAACCCCAACCCCCCCCCGCCCCCCCCCCCAACAGGTCCTCGAAGGGTTCAGGAGCAGTCGCCACTTCTGCGGTCGCTGTAGCCCATTAGGTTGAGTCGTCTCATTCAGCGGGACAAAGCGAGCGCCGTTTTCCGAATCGCGGCCCATTGTGCTCAGAAACGGCGTTTTGGAAACAAGAGGATAAAAGGAGCTTGAAACGCGGGCCGATCAAAACCAACCACAGGCGGGATGAGCAGATGAAAGCCATGCTAATGGCTAACTGAAGGACCCTCTTTAATAGAATCTTAGATCTTCTCGCCCCGCGTTTTTTTTTTTTTTTTTTAAAGCACGGGCGCTTCTGAAGCACGTGGCGTGCTTGGCGAGCCGCCCGAGCGTTTCGGCGTGGCGTGTAATTAATATCTGCACCTTTGTAATTATAATTCGGCGTGTCCGTTAATTCTCCGTTAAGGAGCGCAAACGCGGCCGTGGAAAACAAGTGCATGGCACCCAGGCTGGCACCCCTAAGATCAGAAGTCTCCTGGCGTGCAAGATCTCCTCACAAATCATGCCCACCAGTGCCTGACCCTCCACGGTTTGGACCCTTGCTCTGCCAGGTTGAGGTTTGAGTTCGAGTAGAGCCAATTATCCAGCGCTCACCCCTGCCCTCGCCCTCGCTCTGTGCCCGATGCCCGCCTCATCTCGTCGGTTCTGCCCATTTCCAGTGTTTACAGGTCTGATTTTTGGTCTCTCCGGGGTTTTTTTTGGTGTCTCACTTCACACCGCAGTCCCACTGCGTCCATCGGGGGGCGTTATGGTTCCACACGGCTACCAGGGAGCCGGGTTCGACCTCCTAGGCGCTGAGGGCGGATGAGGAACGTTCGCCGCTCTTGCGTTTCAGGTTCTACCCCTCTCACCTGCGCCTGGCGTCCGGCACGGGGCAGGCCTCAAGCTCAGCTCTCCCCCCCCGACACACACACGCACACGCGCGCGCAGACGGGGCCCGAGTGGTTGATTTTACATGAGAGTAAAGCACAAACAGTGCTGTTGTCTAATGACATCCTATCTTCTGTAAAAATGTTTCTCACCAGTTCTCGTGAGGTTAGCGA
>JAVSBV010047397.1:0-11030 GCA_033117975.1 Parotocinclus spilosoma
AAGTCGTGGAAATGCGGGCAATATTGCTGCTACAGACAAAGCGCAGAGCAGGAACGGGGTAATACCGGGATTAATATTGATGGAGACGGAGGGTTGTGTAGCGTTATGGAGGCGGAGAGGACGACGCGGACTGGCATGCGTGTGCTTCAAAAATCGGACGTCGCGGTTAGCAAGCGCCGGGGCTGCAGTTTCAGCCGGGCCTCTAAGAGGGCGTGTATCTCCGGGATCCATGCGAGAACGGCGGAGGCGCTTCATAGCGACATGGGCAAGGTTCCGGTCGAGTATCAAGAGAAAACCTTTGTGGTAAATCGAGATGGGGGGTCACGAGTGGAGATGAAAGGCACGGATGGTGTAAGTAACGGTGAAAAGCGCGCATGCAGGACGACCAGAGGGCGCGTCAGGCTCTACCGGGTACGCTCCTTTCTGGCTGCGTCCGATCGACCCACTGCAAACGGTGTCTCCGCACACCAGCGCTTAAGCTGCGGTGTGACGCAACCGAAATGCCTGCAAAAGTCCCATTGCAACATGCGCGTTCGTTCTCCCAGTGTACTTCCAGATGAAGTCGAATCCACCTGCCCCGTGATGAACGGCACCTCGGGCACTCGAGTCGCCACTGAGTCAGGTGGATCAGAGCTAAGCAGAGTGAAGCACGTTGAGGAGGCCCAGGGAGAGGCCAGGAAGCGGCAGGTCCAGCTAGAAGAAAGAACAGAAACGCTATGGCGGCGACTCCACGCAATGCAGGCGAAGCAGGTGGAACGGCACGTCACTCAGCAGCTGGGCGACCTGCGCAAGGGTGCCGTGACCCCGAGCTCTGCCGACCTGAGCAGGTTGGCACGCAGCTGCAGTGAAGCTCTCCGGACAGCAGAGGACGCACTGGACTCGGATCACACAGCCAGTAGCTCAGGAGAAGGCAGTGACAGTGAGGAGGAGGAGGAGGAAAGAGGAAGAAGGCCTGTTATACCATCTCATATCAAATCTCGGTGAGTACTGTACATTGGAAAATTGTATCATGTATCCCATCATTCTTTGGCAGATGTTCGACTGACGCTAAGAACATTAAGACCATCTACCACTGAAGCAGTGGTATGGGGATACCATAGTGTTGGCACAGGCACACAGCAGGGCTATGGATCTGGTGGTGTAGGTACAAGTGTATCCAAAAATTCCCAACCACCATCATTCTAAGGTCAAACACTGACCACACACTGTGTTAGAAAAATGTTTCACAATGTAACATACAATGCTATGCCAAAGCCAATGTGTAATATGCCTTTCTGAAATGTGGTCAGTCAGTGGTGGTGCCATATTTGTCTCTTTTCTATTGGTGACTCACAAGTGTGCTCACAGGCTACAGTCAGTATACACATCTGGGCAAAAACGATGCCTAACCTGAAATTTCCACATGTTAAGCTTTTAATGGTCTCATCAACAAATAAATAAATAAGGACATTAGCAAGAAGGAAACATGTTGATAAAGTAAGTATGGAATAGCCTCTCCTTGACTGTCTTGTGGGTAAATTTGTGGATAGCTTTTTTAACAGAAAGAAGAATCAGTTTGGTGCCTACTTTAGTGCAGTTGCTTAAGACAGTTGGTCTGTAGTTTAATGTGTTTTAATGTGAGATTCATTATTCTCTATAGGGTTCAAATATTATTTTGACCAGTCCACAAATGAATCTGATCTCAGCCTGTTCTCAAGCCACCTCTTGGTGTGTTTTTTTTCAGTGAGTAGGAGCATTGTCATGTTGAAAAGTAACAAATGAACCTTCCTGTTCGGCAGACAACTTTTGTTGAAAGCATTTCTGCAATATTTTTTCTGCATTCCAAAGCGTTCTTTGACTTTTCACCGTGAAGCAATTCACCAGTACCAGCAGCTGAAAAGGCAACTCGCATCATGATTCAGCATTCAACAAAACTCTGACTAAGCAATATGAATCAAACTGCCAGTTGCTTTTAACCCACCTTTTACACACAAAACACGCATCAGACCACATTTTGATTATTGTTGTATATGGAAGATATTGGAGAGATTGAAGGTTTTTTTTTTTTTTAGAACTGTCAAATTCATTAAGTGATACTCTGCTTGTAGAGGTTTTGGACCTTACAGATCCTTTGTCCTGCCAACATTACCTGTTCTTCAAAAGCGCTTACCTCTACTCTTAATAGCTGCTAGTAAAATATGGATTTGTTGTGCCTTATGGGTCTTTCATATTTCAGAGTAGCTACAGTTGTCCTGATCTGACAGCAACTCCTCCATACTATTTTGCTTTTTGCACCAATATGAAGGTGCATTTCCACAACAAAACTGCATTCAGATGACATGTAATTGTGCCTGAGATACCTCTGAAAAGTTAATGGAATTTTATAAAGAGTTGATAGGAAAATACAGTAAATGTGCAAATATGAATAAAATTAACATAGGAATCTGTAATACTTATTAAGTAAAACATGGTCAGTGTAGTTCAGTACAGTTTTTTTATACTGTAATGTGATATGTTGGGCAGCACTGTACAGTGTCTTTGCAGTTTTGAGTCTGGCCAGAGCATTTTTATTTCCGATTGCAATAAAGCAAATGGCATTGGATTGGATGTTAAACAGCTCATACCAGTATATGGTTGGCTCCTGCCTTGCGTCCTGTGCTGCTAATGCAGCCCTACTCCAACCACCACTTACCTGCCAAAATGCAGAGTTGTATTATGCAGCTATGGAAAGTTAGTGACTTAAACAGTGCATTAAATCAAATTCTATTCACCCACTATTATCTCTGTTGATACTGCTCTTAACACACCTTAGTCTACCACCAGCTGATAATCCAGCTCAATGATTCAGTGTGCAACATATTGCCAACTCCCATTCAACACATGTCTTGATTGGGAAGCTTACATACCAAGTGATAGCTGTGTATGTCAATTTGTACTGCAGTAGTACTGAAATTCCTGGTTTGTGATATTTTGTGATATGCTATCACTCTTGTTCAGACATTAAAATGTTATATAACACTGAACCACCTTTCTAATTGATAGAAGTTTTATTCGATGAGCAAAGGTGTCAAGTTTCCGTCTTTCTTTTTCTCCTTAGTCATTTGAGTAGAGAATGGCAATGGACAAGAGAACGGGCATGGCTTGGGAGTCGGTGGGTGTGGTTACAGGCTCAAGTGTCGGAGTTGGAATATCGGATTCGTGCCCTGACTGCGCTCTACACCCACCTCAGACAGGGCAAGGTACCATGTGTTTTTTGGCACATTTGGGAAAAAGTTACTCTGCGCGTGTAATACCAAGATTTTAAACGGTTTAATACTCAGAATTTGTCATCAAAAACTTAATGCATTCAAAAACAATAACATTAATGTGTATGTATCGAATTTTAACTGAGAAGAAGCAAAGTGGCGTAAACCAGAAGTTGCACTATTTAGCAGCAAAGACTATCTACTAATACTTTATAGCATCCATAATAAATCATTCTAGTATACACTGATGAGCCAAATCTTTAAAATCCTGCACAGACTGAATAAGAAATAACATTGATTATCTCTTTACGTCAGCGTGTTGGGCTTTGGGACATATTAAGTAGTGGTACAAGATGGCATGTGAACAGTTGGTTCTTGTATCTCGTTTGTGAGAGATAATGGCAGATGTAAAGTGACAAATAATAATGGCCAAAACTGCTGGATTGGAACATTTCCTAAAGGTCTGTGGGGTGCTCCCAGTCACTACCTAGGTGACTACCTAGTGACAGTGGTCTGAGGAGGAACGGCGAAGAACTGTCAATGCTCATCGATATGGAAGAACGACAAATCATTTCCTGTCTGATCCGAATGGACAGAAGAGTACTGTGGTACAAGTCGGAGGAATGTTTAATGCTGGTTACATGAGGTACATGTGTTAACACACAATGCAGCACCCCCTGCTGGTCATAGTCCTACCTGCTAATGCATATACCCTGTCCACCATAGAAAGAGGACTCAATGAGCATGCAGAAATGTCAGAATGGACCTTGGAACAAAAGAAGACAGTTGCCTATTCCACCATGTTTGCACTCGGGTACATGTGCACCTGATGGCACCAGGTTGAAATGTGGGTAAAAGACAAGTCCGTGGAGGAAAAGTGATATTCTGGGTAATATTCTGCTGGAAAACTGTTTATATATTAATTTATGTGGACGTTGATTTGATATGTAACACCTACCTACATCGCAGGTGGTTTTAATGATTTGGCTGATTAGTGTAAGTATTATTCAGCATTATTCATTAGAAAAGACAACTGAACACAGAACTTATTGCATATTTGCCACTCTTTATCGAATGGATACGGTTAAAACGCATTTAGACAGATTTGTGGCTCATTTGAATGAGCTGATCCAGCTAGACGAGCAGCTGGCATGATTAGCAATGAGAACCCTGTAACACTGCATGCTCCAGATATTTTAATTCAGCAAATGTGTGTTTTTGGCGATTCACAGTTGAGAGCTGCTCACTCGGTGCCCGAAACGCCGCTCAGAGCACTGAGACCCTCTCCTGCGTCCAGTGACTGCAGGTCAGGGAACATACAGTTGCATATGCTCAACAACACCTACCACCATTAAGAGTGGCTTAGACCTGTGGTCTGATGTTATGTGTTGTCTGGTAGATCATTAGCTGTTGGTGATCCTCTCAGGAAGAGGCTAACAGAAGAGTCTGTCCCCTCAGCCCAAAGCGTGCCAAGTCCCACGTCGTCTGCTGCACGGGTTCGTCCTTTACTGCGGCAGCGGCGTCACAGGCTTATCCGCTTGGAGGAGTGCACTGCACTCGAATCAAAGGTAAGTACAACCAGGAAACAACAAGCTGAAAATGACCTTTAGATGCTCTATAATCTGCTTCACTTCAGCATGATGCATTGACGTTTTGATACTATACTTAAGATATTCTTACTTGTTTACATTTTTTATTCAGCTCGTAAATTACTCTTTCAGTTATTTTCAGGAGATGAATAAGACTAGTGTGAATAATTTAGTGTGAAATGTCTAGTTAGCAATCAGATACGTAGTGTGCACTTTCCTATGATCACATAAAATCTGTTTAAATGTTACTCATGCAGACATTCTGAGTTTTTGAAATGTAGTGGTGCTTGAAAGTTTGCCATCCCTTTAGAGTTTTCAATATTTCTGCTTAAATACACTGATCACAAAAATAAGAGGATACAGTGTTCCCTCGTTTATCGTGGGGGTTACGTTCCAGGACCACCCGCGATAAAGGTAAATCCACAAAGTATGAAGGCTATATTTATTTAAGTATTTCTACACTATTTTTGCTGTAGAACTTGTAGAACGTTTGGGTGGCATCGTAGGGCTTGAATAAATTTGGTCTGTAATGAAACACAACACCACAGACAAAAACTTGTCATGTCGGCAAGTAGCAACTCAGGCGGGAGATGCTCTAGTCTTACTTCTCGTTTTTGGTGAGTATTCATTCGCTGAGTAAATACTCTATTGTAGTGTTTTTAACTGTTGAATAATCAAGCAACACGCTAAAGTTATCAAACGTTTTCTTTACTTAACACACCATACATCACTCTCGTATCACACATGCGTCCGTACCAAGGTTACAGCACATCATATCCTACACATTGATCCCATCATTTTTGTCAGAAGTGTATAAACGAAACCTTTTCAGATTTTCACAAAAGTCGTCAGTTAATTCACAAAAGGAATTATACCCTAATGAAATATCCCCAGATTTTTGTGAGCAGTGTATTACACTTTTTAATATAAAAATTATCCAATATTGCACATCTGTGTGTGACAAAAACGTGATCCTTTGCTTTCAGTAGCAGATGTGACCAGCTTAGGTTTCCTGTATGTGTTGATTAGCCCTGCACATAAACATTGGGGAATTTTGGCCCATTCCTCCTCATAGAACAGCTTTATCTTGGTTGGTGGGTTCTGTTGGGTTAGGGTCAGGAATTTAATTTGGCCGTTACAAAACATTCTTAACCACTTATGTGGAATGGCTTGTGCGCTTAGTCTTGCTGCATGCCCCACACAATATTCATTTGTGACAGATGTCCTGACAGTTTTCTTTAGAATTTGGTGGTATAATTAAGAACGTATTTTTCCACTATAATGACAAGGCCTCTTGGTCCATATACATAAAACCAGACCCAAACTGCGATACTACCGCCACCATCTTTCTCACATGAGAGAGTTATTTCTCTGGAATGCAGGGTGTTTCTTTCTATAGACACAATTCTTAGTTACATTGTGAAGTTTTAAGGTGGCTTTCCCTTTGCAACCATGCCATGCACATTATTGTGGTTCAGCATTCTTCTAATGGTGTACTTATGAACATTATCATAACATTAGCCAATGTGAGAGGCCCTTAGTTGCTTAGGATTTTCCCTGGGTTGCATTGTGTCTTTGTTAGTGACCCTGCACTTGGAGTAATTATTGTGTAACTGAGTAACAATGTCTTGAATTTTGTGGATTGATAGAGTCTTATCTCTTTCACACACGTGTTGTGACTGTGATAGGTGACTGTTCTTTAAATAGAACAGAGCATCTGCACATCCCATTGTTTAACACCTGGCTCTAGTTTCACCTTTAAATTAAATGCTAATCCTAGAGGTTCATTTACTTTTACAACTCTCCATGATTTTACCACTCTCCATATTTAATATTGGATCAGTTTACTCAACATATAAAAGACCAAGTGTAATGTTAAACCATGTAACTGTAAACCATGTGTCCTCCATCTCTCCTTAGGCAGTAACTTTGCCATGCTGCTGCGAGCCCCCCACACTGTGCGTGTTGTGTGCACCTCCACGCCCTCCTGCTGAGAAAAAGTACGCAAGGATACGTCAGTCTGGGCTGGATCATTGTGTTCACCCTGTTCTTTCCATGCCTTCAGGTATGTTACAGTTAGGTACTCCTTGTTGTACTCGTCGTTGCTTTTACTTGGTTATGGTCAGTTTGTGTCATTCTGGTTTGAAAAACTCTAGTAGTAGTAATCCGAGTAGTAGTTGTAGTAGTAAGGCCATTGTCGATTCCAATGCAGATGTTGAAGCAATAAATGCTTGAGAAAGGGACATTTACTTTCTACCCATGAACATTTTTACAAGCTTTTGTCTCAGGCTTGTAATATCAGATTCAGTAAACATCTTCGTCAAAGTTCAGTCCAGCTTTTCCATTCACTTTTTATATCAAATCTAGAACACTGCAGAGCTCTCCTGGCAGGTCCTCCCATGTGCTCAGTCAAACCCCTTCAACTGATTTTAAATGCAGCAGCATGTCTGGTTTTCCGATTCCCCCACTGCTGCATGTTCTTACCTTTCTCAGTGTAGCTGCTCACATTAGATTTAAAACACTGATGATTGCCTGCAATGCCTAAACTTTATTCAACTTGATTTATTTAAACCCCACTTTGATCCTCAAACCTTTGAAAATGAAGCAATGGCTAGGCTGAAGGCACCCTCAAGACAATCATCAATGCTGTTCTCTGTACAGGCAAGCAGGTTGTGGAATAAACCTCCTTTTATGGGTGGGCCATATGGTAGAAATAGTATATCACATTAATTAAAGACATATTTTAATACATGGTATTCATCACAATACATGTGATTGTAGGCAAAATGCAGTGTAGAGTCAGATTCTAAAATACTACAACAAATATCCCATACACATGCATAATTGGATTTTTATTTATGATGAGTATGGGAAACAAGATAGTAAAACAAGATTAATTACACTCTTTGTAATAAAACTTACAGTTGGTTAGTGTTCTTCAACCAAAATAGCTGATTCCCAAATGCAAAAAAAATGCATGTGTTAATGGAAATTGTTTAGTATGTCCACCATTACCCAGTCAACCTTCCTGTTCCTGTCTTTTGATTTTTTTATTTATCCATGTATTTGATTGTCTATGAGTAGAAATAATTTGATACAGCAATTTCAGTCGATCCCCGTTATGGCTTGCAATGTGTAGGTCAAGTAGGCTCCATGCCCTCCCCTGAAACCCTGACCAGGATATGCAAGGAAAAATCAAGACACTTTCCAATTTTAGTATATTTGGATTCATTTGTCTGTACTTAATGTCTGATGCTGTATAAAGGTATACATTAACCTAATTATGCTGGGTTTAAGGGACACCATGTACATATCTTAATTAGTTATGGAGCGCTGTTAATATGTAACTGCCTGGAAACTGTATCAGCTCTCTTCTGACACACTATCCTCATGTCATAAAGAAATAATTACTTTCAAGACTATCTGAGTTTAGATTTAATGTGGAATATTTTTTTATTTACTGCCAAAGTCTGTTCACCAGGAAGCATTTATTGCATTACTTCTGAGCAGTAATACCCAGCCTTACAGGAAGATGTTCTATCTGCTGGAATGTGGGAGAATAATCAAGTACTTTTTACCCTTTTTTCTATAGTATATGAAGCTTCAGCAGGGCTTCAGCCTAGCTGAAGACTGAAGTGTTGAGTCTGAGGCGACTGCGTGCTTTTTTTTGGTTTGTTGTGGAGAGGAATTCATACTGCAGTAGAATAATAACTTTAACACACCTAAAAGCATTGCAACAACTACTTGAAGACAGAAAATAAAGGTGTGCTGATGCCATAGACTTTCATTCACAGTCACCTGACCTAAACCGATCAAGCAATTTATGGGGGCACTTAGAAAGGCAAGTCCAAGGAACATCAGAAAATGCTGTTTGGAATATTGTGAAATATAGTTTGAGTCCATGAAGGACATGTATCAATATACAGCTGTCTAAGACTTGGTCCCCACTGTATTTGGTACTGTGCATGCTTATAAGTGTTAGGAAATGTTGTCCTCTTTGCAGATTTACCTCTCCCTTTTACTTGTGGGATGCCTCCGCTGGCCGGACCCCAATCCCATAGAGCCATGCATTGGATGGGCGAAGCATCTTCATCATGGCTGGGAAGGCGGGGTCAGGGATCTCAAAGGGCAGGACGTGCAAGAAGAAGGCTTATTTGTCCCCGTCCTCCAAACACACTGCCTCCTCTCTTCAGTACATCAGGTAAAAATCTGAAATGGTAATGTTTTTGTTTGATGAATTGTGCCAGGTTAGTTGACTATGTAGTTAGACAATCTAGGCAGGAATATTGTTTACTACATTTAGTGTTAGAAGAATTTTGAGTGTGTTTCTAGTATGGGGAATTAAATATTTGAATTTGACGAATTTTGGGTCATGGAGGGACTGCATGGATCAGAGAGGTAATTGAATTAGACCTTACAGATAATATCGAGTAAAATAATGAGTATGTGATGATGGTTGACTTTTGGTAGACCAAAAATGCAGATGATGTGTGACAAAGTAAAGATTTTAGTAAAAGTTTGTATATAGAAGTAACACGTGAGCTGAGTAGAAATGTTTTCGTGATGCATAAAGTGGGGCTTTGGCGATGTTAAGATGATTATTGCAAATGCTACATCCTCGATGTAACAATAAGACATGGCCGATACAACATCGATATAACCCATTGCATCAATGTTTTGGTAGGCAACATAAAAAGCCAATGACCATAACTGAACTGCACTGAACCAATCTTGTTTCTGGAACAGTTACAGCCACATCATGTTATGTTGACACACCAAGCATAGAGTGTAGTAGCAGCCTGTAGCATCCCACGTGCTAATGTTTGGGCTACTGCAGTTATGCACAGGAATGGCAGCAAGATAAGAGAGAAAATCCTAACAAAAACTCAAGTGTCTGCGTTTCCAAAGGAGACAACCCAAGGCTCGAATGACTGGGAGAATATTAAAAGCAAAGAATTCGGGTAGTGTGGAGATATTTTGGCTATTTAAAGGCCGACAAGGAGCTCAGTAGCATGCACTGTATACTGTGTCAAAAGCATGTTCCCACAAAGACGGGTAATACCAGCGATATTTTAAACCATCTGAAGCAGAGCGTGCACAATGCGTGCCTTGGATTATCATGCACAGTCCCAGACCAAGCAAGTGCTGCTGATCCACCTAAAACAAAGTGTGATACCTGCTCAACAAAAAACAAACTTCTCCTTCAACACTTTTTAGAATTAAAATTATTATTATGTATATACCCATTTTATTAGATTTATATATTTTTAAGTAAATGTGTCAGATTCTTCTGATAGAAGAATCTTTACATTCCACTTAGAAGTAAATATGAACCTTAAAGCTTGACCGAAATCATGCTTTGCTTTATATCGCAAAATTTTGATTTCAGTGTTATTGAAGTTCAGTCGTTGGGCTATTAAAACTAAAATGGGTCAACATCTCTAGTGAAACTAGAGTGAAACTTTAAAAAGTGAAACTTTCTCCATGTAACAAAATATTGGTACTTTCCAGATGGCTCTAACTGCAGGAGCCATAGAGGCATACTCAGCCCAGGTCTTTTTTCTCATCAAGTGGCGGATCTGTCCACATTTCCTGCACCACCCCCAGCTACAGACACTCCCACACAGGTAAATATAATGAGAGGATTTTTGATGTGGATATTTGCAAAAGTGTGAAAGTGCCCTTAGAGTCCGAGTGTCAAAACATCATATCAGTTAGGGGTGTTGAAAAAAATTGATTCTTTAAAGGATCGCGATTCCTAGTCCTGGCGATTCTGAATCGATTCAAAATGCCCAAAAATCGATTTTAAAATGCGTTTAAGTTGTATTTTTTGCTCCTACTCCCGAGCGTACTGCATATTGCATTACGTATCCACTCGGCCACCGTACAGCAAGCTTGTTAGCTAGCTCCCGTTGTTTGAATGGAACGACCTGATAGCGGAGTTGTGAGCTAATCACATGGCACATAACACTTTTCAGACAAGGCGTTATGCACTATGACCTGGTGGCATCATGTGACTAAATTAACCAATCAAACAATACCTGAAATTAAATGAATAGTTACCCAAAATGCCCATAGGGGGAATAAATGTAACACAAATTAAAGCAAAGTATACACAGGACATGACAGGCACACTTTGAATTCTACAATGTCCCGGGAAGAGAGAGCTTGACATGAGCACAATTGTTGGTGCAATATGGTTAAAAAGACTGTGAAG
>JAVSBV010047408.1:0-11029 GCA_033117975.1 Parotocinclus spilosoma
CTCAGCACCCCAAAATTAGTTAAGAACAACTGGTTTGATGCCCGAAACATTTTGGCTGTTAACCAGTGTTATCAGCAGGATAATAGAGCAGCATAAGGCTTTAACACAGGTCCTGTCTGCAGAAAAGAAGGTGCGAATTTAATTCCAACCTGGCAAGACATAGATGTCCTGGAATGTGTAAGTAAGACTTTGGGCCCACTGCAAGACTTTACGGATGCTCTTTCAGGTGAAGACTATGTAAGTGTCTCGTATGTGAAGCCAGTTCTTCAACACTTTAATGCTGCAAAGGCAAGAGGAAGACACAGACCTGACAAAGAAGCTGAAGAGCGAGATTTTGGACTACCTCAACAAGAAATATGAAGAAGCAGCTACTTAGGAGCTGCTAGATATGGCATCTTCTTTGGACCCACGGTTCAAGATGGAATTTGTCAGTGTCAAGCCCCAAGTCGAGGCCAGACTGACATCAGAGATTCTGGAATGTCAGGAGACTTCAAGCTGCAGCACTGAAGTGGAGCCCAAAGTTGCCGATGCATCCCAGGCAAAGAAAGCCAAGAGATCCTTGGGAAGTTTCTTTAAACAGAATGGAACTGCTGCAAAGGGTGATTCTTCTCTGACCCTTAAGGATGCTGTGGATGCAGAGTTAAACAACTACCTGCTTACACCTTCCATTGACAAAGAAGAGGATCCACTTGCATGGTGGAAAATACACAAAGTGAGCTTTCCACGTCTTGCCAAACTTGCACGCAAATATCTATGCATTCCTGCTACAAGCTCTCCCCCTCAGAGACTTTTTAGTGCAAGTGGAAACATCCTCACTTGCCAGCGTTCTTGCCTCAAGCCTGCAATAGTGGATAGATTTGATTGTATGCAACAGCTGAGTAAAAAGAATGTAGATTTAATTTAAATTAAGAGATCTGTCCACATTAGGAAGATTCATACTTTTTAAAAGATAACTTTCATCTTTATTTGTTTAGACACAATCACCAGCAGCTGGTTTTACGTTGGCCCCGTTACTAAGAAACCTATTTTAAAACATTTGTGAATCAAAAGGTGCTGTGTGAATATTATTATAATTGTATTTTTAAATTATTATTTTATATCATCATGGCTTTTATTTAGAGGTGTTAAGTATGTATGTATACCACTCAGGGGAATGTTTTATAGCTGCTATTTTATTTTGTAATTTGGGTGTAATGTTTACAACTTGAAAAGAATTTGATTGTTAAATAAAATGTTTACTCATGTTAATTCCCTGATGTGATATTGAAGCGTCCTTGGTTTAATGCTGTTTCAAATGAACACAAAGATGTAGCAGTCTGTAATATCCTCCTGTATTCCTTCTAGACACAAACCTTCATTGTTCACATATGAGCCACTAATTTAGGATAAGAATTATTAATAATAACATGCGTTATTAACTCAATGGGTAATTTACTACTTGTAATTTTTGATCAACTCTGGTGAAAAGTCCTGCGTTGTTTAATATCGCAATATATATCGCATAAAAAAAAAAATATTGCAATGTCACATTTTTCCAATATCGTGCAGCCCTAACGTGGCATCGAAAAGTCTTAATTTGAAAACATTTAAAGGTTTTATTCTGTTGCTGTTCTGTACCAGTTCAGAGCTGAGAAATAAGCCCACAAGCCATTTGGGGAATGGAGAAGATAATACGCTGGCTGGTTGACATATTGCTTTGCTATGAATGTTGGCACATTGTTCTGCCATCAGTTGGCACTGTGACCTATCCACAGAGACTAAGGCTCTGTTTATTGTCGTGTTTTTAGGACGCCCAATGGAATTCTAAAACAGTATCTTTTGTCTTAGCTGTTTTTGAATGAGTAACAGTCTGTCCCCCTCTCACACAGATTTGTATTTTCCAAAGATTACTGTAGGTAATTAAACACCTACAAGAACACCTGACCCTGTCCTTAACTTCAGTAAACTAATGGAGATCTTTTTATTTATTTTTTTTGTTTCAAAGGATTCAGTTTCTGTTAAAATAGTTTTTTTCCCCCACAAGTGTAGTGTGGGTAAAAACATTTATCTGACACACATGCCACAAAATGGTAAATACGAAATATCTTAATGTAATAGGACAACAACAAATAATTCCACTACACTCAGGGTACATTCCCTTATAAATTATACATTAACATAATCAAGAAAAGTGTAAACCTTTTTTTCTTCACAGATTAGTTGTTACCAAATCAAGTACTTGGATATCCATCTACCTATCTACTTGATGATCTTAATATTTGCATTAACATGCAGTTGTACAGGTGCACCAAATAAAGTGGCCTGTGAATGGAATTAATCAATGGAATCTCAGAATTAAAACATTTTCACTTGAACAATTCAAACATTAAGTTTTCTGAATTTTTCTGCCCCCAAATATGAACAAAAAACATGGTTATTTTAAACATTGCCCCCTAAACAGAACACTAAAATGTTTGTCCCGGTGATATGACGTGCCAAAACTCAGTTTGCCTCATTGGCTATAATAATGGAGGCACTGATGCAGCAGGTAGGCAATAAAGAAAACATCCAATAATGTATAGTCACAGCAGTGCTCTAATGTACCACATGAAATACAAATCTCCTTCAAAACCGGATATCTACATCAATAAACAATCCTCAATCACACCAACTACCGTTGTCTTTCACGATTTTAAAACATCACTGGCTGCTGGAAATAAGGTTATACACAAATAGTGTAAGAATTACACTGCTCCCAAAAATTAGGGGATATGTCATTACAATTTGTTCATTCATATTTTTAATTTTTATTTTAATGTACATACAGGATGAGTCAAAAACCATAGGACACCTTTTTATGTTAAAAACAAGAGGGGAAATGACATATCTGAATATACCAGCAAGTAATGGGCTTTTAGGCTATGTCCAGAACATAACTACCATCTTGAAAACTGCCATATTGGATAGAAAATATTGAGGCCATATTAAGGTTTAAAAGTTATCAAAACAGATTGGTGTTTGATTTGAACTAAACTGATGATTCTGAGAGAACGCAGCTACCGCATCACAGCAGCAGACTTAAACAAATGGCACCTAGAAAAATCACCAATTTTACAGAGCACCGTTGCTTCCCTCATAGTCATATCCTGAGAAACCAGGACTGTGGACGACAAGCCCCGTAGTGGTCATCTGAAAATCGCTGCTGACGAAGTAACCTCAACATGTCAACCTGGCTGTGCAAAATGATGATATACATTTCATTTAACATTATACTATACATTATATATTTATACATTGTACTATATCTATTTCATTGTGTCACAAAATACAAGCTGTACAGCAGTATTTTTTTGTTAATTGGATCACGCTATAAAGTGACAAAACTAAACATGGCGAGCAAATGCAAAGACAAATCGGATCATTTCGAACAAAAGAGACCAGCAAGCCCAAAATAAGGAATACATACTTAGAAAGCTATGCCACAGATTCAAACAATAACCACCAACGCAAAAATCATATGGCACCGATTGATTAGGTGGCGAACTGAATCTGATGTTTTTAATGTGATCAGATATAACAGGTGATCCGCTGATCAGTCACATATAACTGATCCTGAGTGGGTCACATTTAACTTGTGCAACACATTTCCGTTATTGCAAAATTATATATTTTTTTTGTTATGATTATCATATCTAATATAGGCTGGTGGGGTTGCAGCGGTAACCGGTTTCACTGAATGGCTAAAAAGCGCAAGCGCATGGAGAATCCACCTGGGAAGCGCATTTCTTTTCCTCCTTGGGTGCCCTTTAGACTCTGCAATTGGTGGCACACTCCAACACAGCAGAGAAAAGAGAAGTAAACCTGATTTTCAAATTCAATCAAATCACCATCGCACATCCTTAAAAAAGTCAAATCAGCAACATGGGATTACTTTGGATAGTCAAGATGAACATCTGGTTGCCCTCGAATCGAGAGACTCAGTATGCAAAAAACATGTGGATGCAAAGTGGCTGATAAAGGAGGCAAAACATCAAATTTATGAGCACCATCCCTTCGTGCATTTTAAAATGTGTCCTGTTGATAACTTATCTTTTACCAAAAAAAAGTGTTAACTATAAAATGTGCAATCAAAATTAGTTTCCTCATCATAAGTCCACTCTGCATCAGGTGAGCAAATGAACCCATTGACGATGGGACTCTTGTGCACGTGACTGTGCTCGAACTGCCTCTGTATAAGAGAAGCCTCTGCAACAAGATTCATGTCAAAAATAATCCTGTGTGTGTGTGTGTGTGTGTGTGTGTATCTATATAGTGTCTCACTATTTCCCAGTAACAACAGTGAACAGATGCTCACATTAAAGGTGATCAGATACTGGCCCTGGATCAGTTTCTTAAAATACATTTATACCACTATACACTATAATCATTTGAAATTAATTATCATTCCTTGTCCGGCGGGACCATCTGATGTATTATGGGATGCTAGCTTTACCATTTAACATCGACCTCTAATTTGTGCTATGAATCAGCAGATTGATACATAATGAAATCTAGCCAAATACTAAATAATGGTAATAATAAAAATGATTTTAAAATAAATGAAAAATATAATCCAAAAAAGACTTTACTTTTTAATATATACAATTATATTTTTCTTTATTGAGAACTTGCAAGTTTAATGCTTTGAGTACTATTTCATGGTGATGCGTAACATACTTAACATTAAATGCTCACTAAGTGTTGAATAAGTACTTTTACTTAAGTAAACGTTGTGAACACTTTCTTTACCTCTTGTGCTAACAATTATTTTGCTTTATTTGCTTTGCTTTACTTAAGCAGCATGATATAGTTATACAGGGCTCTAGACTCGCATTTTGCGACCAAATCTGGAGCGAGTAAACTCCAGACTGACATAAACTCATGAGGGACTAAACAAATTTTAGTTACTGTGTGAGTAAATTCCACACCCAATCACGCACATCCAATTAGTAGCCTTTTTTTTTTAAATGGATGGGACAAAGATTCTGGAGTCTGAGGCTGTAGGTACCTGGCCAATGATGGCTGTAAGTAGTTCATGAATGAGAGGTAGAGGATCCTGGACTGGACTTAATATATAGGCTTACTTTCCAAACCTTGGAAGAACATGTGATTCCATGTAATGAAATGTAATGACAGGGAAATATTTTATTTTAAACAACTGGTGGTAAAATTAATTAGCTTGTGAGCTTTACATAAGTCAAACAGATCATGGTAACTCCTGTTTTTATTATCAGCTTGCTTATTAGTAACACATGAAACAAGTAGAAATGTGAATATTTGCATTGCCTGTCGTTTTAACATTTGCAACCCTAAATCTTAATAAAATGTTCAGTTAGCGACCACTGTGCCGCTACTAAAAAGATAAATGGAGCCCTGTTATAATCGTGAAATATCATATATCATATAAATAGTTTTTATATCATGAAAATCTCATACTGTTGCAACCCTATTGGATAGCTCAACATGCCTCAAGAGTGGGCAGAACGTTTATGCTGTTTACATGCATGATTTTTTGTGGAGAGTCAGTGTCAACGGATCTTAAACAAATTTAGATAATGCACAATTATTTGGTTTCTGTTAATTGGCTTTAATTCATTGCTCACTTTACACTAAGCAGAAAAACTGTTTGATGTTTGTCTTTAGAAAGTCCATGACTGTCCATGGCTTATAGAGAAAGTACACGCAAGAATTGATATATGGAATTAGGGGTGGGCGGTATGGCCCTAAAATAATATCACAATACTTTAGGAGACTTTTGCGATAACAAATAATATTTGATATTTTAGAATACCTCACCCTGCTGATTTTGTTTACTTTCCTCGTACTCAGCTGTGTGCTTCGACTCGAGGTGGTGAAACAGATTAGATTTGTTTCCCCCTTTTGTTGTTACAGACCTTTTGCATAGCTTACATGTTACTGTAGTTTGTTGTACATCTGATATTTTGTACCAACACTACCAAAGTCGCTCCCCTTTTTGGGACAGACTCCTCCACCACAGAACCACTTAAACTGATCTAAAGACAAAGGAATATCACGATATGGATGTTTTATATCGTTAAACAAATTATACAGGTATTATTGCGAACAATACAATATGCCCACCCCCAATGGAATTATTATTTTAAGCTCATGGACACAGCAAAACTAATATATATATATATATATATATATACACACACACACACACACACATATACACATACATACATACGCGCGCGCGCGCACACACACACACATTGAAAGTGCAGCTTTTTACAATGAACAGAAGCTTGCCTTAACAGTGTGAGGTGTAATCAGCTTCACATGAGGCTGCAGCAGTATTTTATGCATATGGACTGTTCAAGATAAAACTGCAAACATTTCTTATTCCTTTTCTCTTGCATTTATGAAAATGGAATGTTTATGTTGGAAGCACACAGTTCAACAGAAGAAGGGTTTCTTCTTTAGGTAAATGAGGTTAGGTTACACAAAGGACATATGAATATATGTGTTGTAAGAGTTCCTCAATGGCTTCAGATCCTCTCATAAGCAACCCTGGGTGCTTGATATGATACTGTTCTTTTTTGTAATTAAGTTTTCATATACCCAAGTAAGACAGACATTTCTTCTACACATCTACACAGCATGGCTACAGAACATACATCAAGAGCAAAAAGAATATGTGCAGCCCTCTAGCTTATAAAGATTATGTATTGCTGTGCCTAAAGTCAGTCTAATTTAAATACACAAAGTTTACAATTGCCGAAGATGAACAACAAAATAAGCACGATAAAATCTGGGTAATCAGAGATCTAGATTATATTATATATATATATATATTCATACCACGTGTTTTACCAACAACTTCTGATAAATTAATGGCGAAATATTAATCAGCTTTTTAGTCACTCTGGCGTAAGCACAAAAACTCCGTAATATGTTCGACCTCACAACCAAGCACAGAAGAGGAATAAAAAAAATCCCTGGACTTGAGACAGACATGCAGTTCTAAAGTAGTTTACCATTAAAGAAAACGCAGGACAAGCACGTGGGGTTTTTTCAGTGATCGCATGCCTAACTCGCATCTAACAAAATATGCCACTTGCTCACACGCGCGTGCAGCGCATGAGGTTCCAGTACGATCATGCGCGCCCCTAATGACCCATTTCATGCCAAGAGCGAAGTCAAGTGTGCACAAACAAATGCTGCCGGGTGCGCGAGCCTCCGCCACCCTCAAACAAACCGACACCGATCAGCACTAACCTCCGTATCCCTCCTCTTCCTCCTGCTCCTCTTCCTGCGCTTCCTCTCTATGTTCTTTCTCCGCGTATCTTACCTGAAGGACATCTCCAGCCACTGCAATCAGCTGCCAGGATTTCATGGCGCTTGGGGCAGCTGATGGAGGATGAGGAGGTAGAAAAGGAGGAGAGTGACTCCCGGATCCTCCTCGGTTGAGGTGAAAGTGGATTTGCGCGCGCTGCTTTGGTGGAAGAGAATGAAGCCAGGAGGCAATCACCGGTGCGTAGCCACGTGCCGACGATGCAAACGAGCACGCGCCATTTACCTCACACCCCCGCGCGCTCACCCCGGACATTGACTATGCGCGTGAGAAGACATGACTTCACATAGCATGTTCCAATAAAGGTTCCTCTAGACAATTAGAGACTAATATTAATTACTTTATCAAAATGGTATAATGAAAAATATAGAACTAAACTAACCCGATGCTCTTTAGGTTCGAAACAGCTGCCGTGGGGAATATAAAAAAAATATTTAAATTAAATAATAATTATAATTGATTTCCACTTCTGGAGTAGCAGCAAAAAATAAAGATTTGTTGTTAAGTCCACAAGAGCTGCCAAGTCAGCGATCTGAGATGAACTGAATAATCTCTTTATAGGTCCGAAATCCCTATTGTTTTTATTATATTTTTTATTATTAGTAGTACAATCCCAATTCCAATGAAGTTGGGACATTGTTTAAAACATAAATATAAACAGAATATGATGATTTGCAAATCATTTTCAACCCATATCCAATTGAATACACTACGAAGACAAAGTATTTAATGTTCAAACAGATACATTTTATTGTTTTTTGTGAATATTTGCTTGTTTTTAATTTGATGCCTGCAAACATGTTCCAAAAGAGTTGGGACAGGGGCAACAAAAGACTGGGAAAGTTGAGGAAAGCCCAAATATCACCTTTTTGGAACATTCCACAGGTGAGTATCATGATTGGGTACAAAGGTGGCATCCCTGATAGGCTCCTGCTCCTTTTCCTCGTGCAATTGCAAGGAATTTAGGGATTGCATCATTTACAGTCCATAATATCATCAAAAGATTCAGAGAATTTGAAGAAATCTCTGCAAGTAAGCAGCAAGGTTAACAGCAACAATGAATGCCCGTGACCTTTCGATCCCTCAGGCAGCAAATGATGCAATCCCTACATTAAAAGCTGACATCATTTTATAGCAGATATTACCACATGGGTTTTGGAACACTTCAGAAAACCACTAAACCACAGTAAACATAGTCCGTCGCTCCATCTACAAGTCCAAGTTAAAACTGTACCATGCAGAGCGAAAGTCATACATCAACATCACCCAGAAACACCGCGTTTGAGATCTGAGACGCAAGGTGGAAAAGTGTCCTGTGATCTGATGTTTCATATTGTTTTAGGAAATTATCATCATTTTTTCCTCCAGGCCAAAGAAGAAAAGGACTGTTGTTATGTCAGATTTTGCTTTTAATTTATTTTCCAGCATCTAGACCCCATTGTTCAAAGAGATGTTAAAGGATTTTTAGATTGGCCAAAAACATGGCTGCCTTCAGCCAATAAGAATCAAAGACACTATTTCTCAGGTTCTGATTAACATACTGATATAAAATTTGACTGTTCAACTCCTGCAGTCATGGTAATCATGATATACAGACCCGTCAATTTTGACCACTTAAGGGCCCTATACTACATCACTACTACTTATCACATACATATCCTATAAACGTCCTAAATCCCAATGTGCATTACATTAGGTGCAACAATTTTCTAATTATAAGTGCATTTAAAATGTTTTTTGCAACAACTTATGATGCTCCTAGCAGTTGTATGAAATGTGCATATTTCAAAATACTCCTGGGATTTTCATCCAATCACCTCAGTGTTGGTCTACAAATAATCGGCAAGGTCTGAAACAAAATAAATCTATAACATATGTAAAGCTTTTGAATGTGCATGACTGTTAACACATTACCAAAACAGGTACCAGAGTTCTTGTAGAGATATTGCTAAAACATTTTTTTTTTTTTATCTGATTTGAACAAAATTGGACAAACATATTTAGCCTAACTTACCGGAAAAAATTACTGGCTGCTTAAACAGTGCACAGTATTTGATTTTGCATATGTAGAGATCTATGAATATAAAATTTAAAAAAAGAGTCTAGTCAACAAATTAGTTTACACACATATGTAGTTTTCTAGAATGATGTTGAATAACAAGCTTGAATGAGATCTTTCATGAGGCTTTACAGAGCTCAATTACAAATGTACAAAGGCTGCACATTTTACATCTAACATGCACTTTATTAAGTTCTTAACCCACAATTGCTTGTATTAATTGTACGTTGCTCTGGATAAGAGTGTCTGGTAAATGTCATAAATGTAAATCCAATATGTCCGCTTTCATGAAAACCACTCTATTTCACAATAGCACCTGTTCTCCATCATTCGCCTACCTGTTTTCTGTTATCATTATTTTCGTTTCCTTATTTAAGTCACGTGTTTGTTTTTCAGTTGCAAGGTTTCATGGTTTGCCTTGTCACAAAGCATTTTACTAGTGTTTTTCAAGCTAATTTGGATTTTGACCACTTCCTCAACCCCTGCCTGTTTTTAACTTAAATTGTGCATTACGTTTTGGATTTGTTTGCTATTATTAATTAACCTGCAATGTACTTCCAACTCTTCTCTCTGTGAGATTCCTGACACAAAACTTTCCCCATCATGAAAGTAGCACGTAGCTCAGAAACCTAATCCCCTTTAACATCATGAACACCTTCTGGGGGTACACTGGCGACATATTGATACCTTACAAACACAAATGCAGCAGTGTTCCACATCACTCAGCCACCAGCTCCCCATGCTTCTAACTGCCTGTTCTGAACCATACAACAGCAATCCCAGTGCAAAGGCTTTATGTTGAATGCAAATTGCACAAATCTATGTTAGGGTTCACTCCCATTCCGCTTCACTTTTCTCCCTGTTTTGTTATTTTTCCCCGATCCCTTAGCATGCTTTGTTTATGTTTTCCCAGTGCGGGGTGTGTGTGTGTGTGTGTGTGTGTGTGTGTTATGCTTGCTTTCGCAGGGATCTGCCTTTACTCCTTCTATATTTCTGCATAAATACGGCCTAAAACATCATCCTATTTTCACACATATCCTAAATGTATTAAGACCAATTAAATAAATTAGATAAAATGCAGACCTTTATTTATCAAGGCAAATGCAATGCATAGTTATGAGTGACAAATGTAGGTGAACCTCTAGGGTTAGAGGTTAATTTGAAGGTGAATTTAGGATTAGGAGTTTTTAATCAATGGGATAACAATCATGAATGAGTTTGTTTTTTAAATGTGTTTTACTTTTACACACTTATACAGAGCAACTTACAAGTGATACAGTCTTACAATTCAAGCAATGGTTGATTAAAAGCCTTGCTTAAGGATCCAACTGTGAAATATTGGCAGAAATGGGATTTGAACCCTGGACCATCATGTCCATAGCCCAGAATATTAACCGCTAGGCTACCGCAGTCCGGTCCGGCTACCGCATGTTGTATTTAAAGACCAAGGAAAATCAGATATATATGTGAAAGTGGTATTATCACGGTATTAACTAAATGCTTTCTGAGAACATGGGAAAAATAGTTAATGATTCTCATCACTCTGGAAAAAAAATCTATATATATACACTACCGTTCAAAAGTTTGGGGTCACCCAGACAATTTTGTGTTTTCCCTTAAATCTCATACTTTTA
>JAVSBV010047419.1:0-11029 GCA_033117975.1 Parotocinclus spilosoma
ATCTTTATTTTTCAGCACTTTTCAATTTCTCAAGGACTATGTGGAATCAATACAAGGAAGGAGGAAGAAATAAAAAATACATTTTTATTAAAAAATAAAATCTATTTAACCTACAATTAAATTAAAGTGAATCTGAAAAAAATCTCAATATCCCTTCAGTGTGTAATGTGCCAAAGTGTCTGGGACTGAGAAGCAGCTTTGCGATTCAACTGTTTTGGTATCATGTCTAATTATTTTAGCCAAGATTATGCTTCAATATATTTTTTACCAACTGCATGTTAGTTTAGCTCACCTTTAGCTTTGAATATTCCCAGTTAATTCCTGATAATTCCCATGGTAAATTTCCCAACTTTGAAAATTCCCAGAATTTTGCAACCCTACTTATTACTCTACCATATTTGACACTTTTATCAAATCAACACACCATTTATATTATACATTTATAAAGAAATAAGTCACTTATACTTCGCCTCAAAACTTGTTGTAGCAATTTTCCTAAATTAAACCTCATGAGCATGTGCGAGGTAAAGCCCTGATCATGGTCGGCATACCGGTTAATCTTAAACGATGGGGTTAGGGCACTGTGCAGGACAATCGAGTTCTTGTACAACGGTTTTATGTTCGTGAATTTGGTAAACATGCATTCAAATGGCATTTTCCTGGCATCTGCCAAACAGATCTATCCATCAGACTGCCAGATGGTGCAGCATGATTCATCACTCCATAGAAAACACAATTGTTTACGTCACTTCAGCTGATGTTTGGCCTTGCACATTGCACTCGTAAGCTTGTGTGCGGTGGCTCATCGAGGGAAAACCAATTCATGATGCTTTAGGCGAACGGGACTTGTGCTCATTGTGTCCAGAGGCAGTTTGGAAT
Organism: Parotocinclus spilosoma; assembly: GCA_033117975.1. Classification (NCBI taxonomy): domain Eukaryota; kingdom Metazoa; phylum Chordata; class Actinopteri; order Siluriformes; family Loricariidae; genus Parotocinclus; species Parotocinclus spilosoma. The sequence continues at coordinate 880 of JAVSBV010047419.1, forward strand.
CTTTCTGATCTGGAGGGATCTGTCAGGCTGGAAATGACTCATTCTGACATGTACACACACTGGACGTAGTAATTAACACTATGCTCTGTGAGAGATGATGTTAAAACAGGTAATACTAGTTATTCATTCGCAGCATTTACACCAAATCTTTAAAAAAGGGGATGGTCTGTTATACAGAGGGGTGCTGAAATGTTGTGATGCCTGCAGGAATATCATCTGGAACATCTTCAGAGTTTCAAAAGAGTCCTAAAAATATTGGGGAACCATTTAAAAAAAGAGACAAAATATTCTTATTGTTAGTTATTTATCTATTGAGGCAGGTTTACCTGTCTGAGTGGCAAAAACTGTATGATTAACAGTTCAGTCAAAGGTAAACTTTAGGTGTTTTCTTTCAGTCTGATGGCAATCAGATACTGTACGTAAAGAACAGGGGTCTATCTGATTTTTTACAACACACATTTTTGCAAGCGCGTTGACAAATGAGGAACTCAAAGAGCTAAATGTGTGCCATGTATAAAGAATTTTGACTGCACTAATTCACAGTCAGACTGAATTGTCAGAAACAGATCATACAACATAGAACGTATAAATAGGAAAATATAAAAAGGAAATTTAAGATCGTCTATAAGAGTGGTTGACAAATAAAGACCGATCCATGAGCGAGTTGTGCAATAGTTCGAAAAGTCACAAAGAAACCCAGGGTAACTTCTAAGCAACTAAAACCCCTCTTAATGTTCATGTTCAGTTTCCAGAATTGATGTTGTTTTGTACAGAGGAATGGGGTGACATGTCAAGCCACATACTGAAAGCAGTGTGTAACAGATGTGTAATACTGAATCGTTTATATCAATAAATAACTGCGTTTTGTTTGAATCTACTCAAAGGATTTTAGTGTGGAAAGAAAAATTCTTCATTATACACCTGTTCCCATATCAGCCAGCAGAAAAAGTTTGTTGACTGTAATCATTTCTGCTTTGAATGAGTAGTTATGTGTTATTATGGTGAAGATAATCTTGTGGGACAAATCTTCCAGGAAATGTATTTACCTAATGAGGTTCTTCTTTTATCATAGTTCCTGGGGGCTTCTTAAATAATTTCCACACCGAAAAAAATGACAACCGTAATAAAAGCATCAGCTGTAAAACAAAAAAATAAATCTCCCCTCAGTGGTTCTGATGGCTAAATCATCCTGAGCAATAACATTTTGCTTGTCTGTACTGACGTTATGTGAAAACCAAAATGCTTTGATACGTCAGCACTCGGCCTGGCCTCTTCTCTTCTTAGCACTTTCATATAGCTTCTTTTGTTAGAAGGAAAAAGCTTCAAAATACAAGTTTACGTCTATTACAAGTGCTCAAGATACAAAACCCTAAAAGACCCAGTTTGTTCTGCTGGAAGCTTTAGTGTGTAAAGTGAGTTCGAGTCTGTATCTAGAGATCAGCGTAGAAGAATAATTTCATACTCTCTCAGTTCCCAGCCATTTACTGCTCTTATTTTCAGTCAAATTAAGCCTTGCAGTAAGAAGGAACGGTCCCAAGCCTTTCTCAGCATAGGAGTATCTTTCCTGCTGCGCTGCAAAAAGCAATTTAAGCGACAACGAAATATTTAAGTGTGCACATTTAGCTTTTACACAGTAAGTGCTCCTCTTTATTTAGCAAATTTGATTCTCAAGGTCCTTAACTGCACAGTTAATTATTGCCCGCAAGATTAAAAAGGGCCCGCTTAAAGGCGTCTGTTGTTATAGTAAGTCATCATCTAAGATAAGCTTCAGAACCATTTCCTTTCATAAAATGGCAATTCAGAGAGTGTGCTTCAGCACAATGGACCAAAGGCAGATTATATTTATTATGTAGATAAAGCAAGTGAAGCAGTTTTGCTTTTATTCTCACACCATAAACAAGCTGCACTTTATCCAACCGCAGTATTTTCATATAGAGGAATTCTCGTTGCATTACATCAATTGATAATTGTCTGGCTCTCACATGGTTAGCATTACAGTCTCAGCCGACTGCTTTGCTTTTGAGTCAGCAGCTGTTGGGAGTGCATAGACTCCTAAACACTTACCAGGAAGAAAGCAAACTTTTATAACAATGTATAGGTCTGGGTTTAAAACCTAAGGCGATGTTCACACAGCAGGCACAAATGGCCCAAGTCTGATCTTTGCATAAATGGCAAAAACAATCGGAAATGTTCAGTTTCGATTTACGTGTTCAGTTTTGTGACTAAGCCGTACATTAAGCCATTGTAAAACAGTCTGTATACACACACACACACGACCACTTCACAAGTGAATTCTGTATTAATATACATATGAGATGGACAGAATTGAGTAAAAAAATGCGAGGAATTTGTAATTGTGATATTGTTGACAAATTCCCTAAAAAGTACACTAAATAGGGAGGACGACAGAAGTCCATGCACACCTGGAGAAGAGCTGAGATGTTTGTTTTGCTCGAGCTATGAGGGGAGGGTTAAGTGGAGCCATGCTTGAGGCTTGAAGGGAATAAGTTAGATCCTGTGGTTTATTAAAGTCCTTATGGTATCAGTGAGCGTCAGTGGCTTTAGCGACCCCGTTCCCCCCCCCCCTCAAATCTAATTCGGTTTCAGTGTTACACTGGGAGAAATCTCTCTCCCGTGGATGACCTCAGTGTGACCGCGAATGTGTGAGGCTTTGCGACTGCACAGCATTTCTCACCTATGACAGTTCAGAAAGCTGGTGCATCCTAGGGTGAACAGACGTCCTCTTTTTCCCGGACATGTCCTACTTTTGAAACCTAAAAAAATGTCCGGGGGGAATTTCAAAATCGTCCGGGATTTTCGACTGCCTCAAAAATAATACATGTAAAGTGCATTGTGATTAGAACTGCCACTCCGTTCCATTCCGTTCCATTCCAGGTTTCTCTGTATAGCTGAAGAGGAGCCTTTTCTTTTTTTTTTATTATTCTTTTTTTTTACTTAGTCTATCACTATTGCACTTAAAAAATGTCAGTGTATGTTTTTGTTAGTGTACTATGTTGTTTTGTGCTGTTCAATAAATGCAATTTTTACACAGACACCATTTCATTTGTCTCATATCATACACATTTAAAAAAAAAAAAAAAAGGTGTCCTCCTTTTCAGAAAACCAAATCTGGTCACCCTAGTGCATCCACTTTACCTGGCCTTGGAAACTATTCATCCAATGTGGTTAAAATTGGGCCGAGCATCATCATCCTCCGTGTGCTTGCCCGTTCTTCCTTTGCTGCCTCCACAACAATGGACTTGATGAACACAGTCATGTACATTTAGTCTTGACTTCTGCCTTCCCTTACATTTTTCCGTTGCTTACCTGTGGAAGTGGCTACATCCTTTAAGCTGTCTGTGGCACTCTCGCGTTTATATATGACATTTTAGCAGCCTTTAGTGATAAGGGCTTAACCATGTCAATGCCCATGTCAAGTCTGTGATGACTGGAAGGCAAAAATGTCTTCGGTTTGTCCTCTAAGGCTTAATAAGGTCCATTATTAAACCACATAGCTTGGGCAGTCAAGTGGATCAACAGGAACGTGGCCATAGGTAACACATTTGAGTCTGCCAGTGCTCTAAGCATCAGTGGGCAGGGACACATCAGAATTTGCACTGACCTCCAGGAACACGGTCGATAGCCAATCACTAATCAATCGGTGCACTTGTGTGTATAAAAGGCAGTAGTTACCAACATGTTCTAAGCTCTGTTCATGACGCTAATATGTTTAGAGGTAATGGGTGGACATTGTCAGTAAACTGGGAATCAAACTGTTCTACCGCATGGGGGATCTGCTTTTTGTCATTTTGTTTGTTCATGCATTTTGTTTGTTAGAGCCGAACCAGAGATCGGTTTAGTTTTTAATGAAAAAAAAGCAGACTGGGTACCGGTTTATCATAAGACGTTCATACATTCATACTAGCACACTAAGGGAACCTGAGGTATGCCTGTTGGATGGAAACCAATGTACCCGGAGTAAAGCCCCACAGACACAGGAAGAACATGCAAACTCTATGGATGGGGTCAAGCTTAACCATAGCTGCAGATGTGAGGTGACCGTGCATGCAGTGTGGTCCTAATTGCCCCATTCCACAGAACGTATAGCTTAAAAAAATTCATACCTCTGTCTATAAACACCTAAATTACAACAGTTGGCTGATAGCACCCTGCGTCAGTCAATCCATTTTTGTTTAGCTAGCTCTTTATCACAGAAGGTTAACGTGATGTTTGATGTTTGCAGGGTTACAGACCAATTCTTGTATGCACAGAATTTGAATGTTTTACACTAATGTTGTTATAAGGTGTGTTATCATTCCTAACTCTTTCTCTCAAAACCCTGTGAGGACCTTTATGTGCACTTTACTAATTTAGGATTAAAAATAAACTGTTCTAGGACCCTAAACCTACATCATATCCTTTAAATTGGTAAAAAAAAAACCAAACAAACAAGGAGTTCAATTTTCACAACATGTTAATGTAATGTTGATCTATTGTTTGTTTATTAATTAGTTTACATCATAACAAAGAGGGATCAGCGCTGTAGATTAGTGGCATAAAGACACATCTATTACCTAATGTTTGCTATGCTTTTCTGTTGCTCCTGAGCCCAACTAATGCACCACTGATGATTGTATGGCCATTAAACCACGGCTATAAGGGTCTCATTCATTTGTACCTAAGCCTTTTACTTTCTGGCAAGAGAGCTTTTTTTGAGCTGAACGGAAAGAGAAAGAAAAAAAGTAATCAGTTGTTCACTTTTAGAAATTGTTAAACCCAGTTCCTGAATTATGTGATAACGTGAGTATATTTTACTTTGCTCTTTCTGTGTCCCTGACTTGTTATTAATCAGCACCAAGCCCTAGGCAGTGAACATCACTGGGGAACCCAAGGTCATGAGCATCCAAGCACATTGGGCCTGCATGTAAACCTACACATTATTTACACCCAGGGCAAAGTAAGTGAAATAAAAGAATCTTTTTTAAGAGATGTCACTTTTACTTGGGCAAACCCATAATGATGTAATATACTATCGTGACATAATTTGATTTCTACAATCATTTTTGTAAACAGTCAATTTCAGTCATGAGGGTACATCTTGTTCTAGTAAATATTTATGGTTCCTATTGTGTTTAATTTGCTTTAATTGAGTGAAATAACATTGAATTGCTTGTTGAATTTGAGAGGAGACTAATTGCTCACTTTGAATTCAAAATCTACCAGCTGGGAACTGATTACACACATTCACAGATCACTTTATGGTGCGAAAAGGTGATGTGAAGAATATGATATAGTGGCTTAGACCGTGTTAATGGAAGAATGAAATGTCTCCAATACTGAGATATTAAAAGCTATAAAAGTTCCCTGCTATCATGCTATCACATTCGACTTGGTTCTCTGCTGCTACTTTTAACCCTACGTCCGTGAGAAAAAAAACATACATTTGTTTTCTGTCAGTCAGTTAAAACATTTTGGTGTCAGGAATGTTATGCTTTTATGAGCCCTTTCGATTTGTCCCCAAATTCAATTTCACTTTGATTAAGGGGCACCCCCTTGCTACACGATAACTAACATAAACAAATCAAGGTCCGTATCCAGACACAATATTTAAGATTAATTAACGTCTCATTTGGAGACGTCCTGTTGTAGCTGCTGAATTTCAGCTTTTTCAGGTGCCTCTCCATCAGCTTCTGGGTCAAACTGGAACGCTTTAGGGGACCACTAATGCCGTAAAAGCATTAAAAGCATCATGTCATGGGACCTTTAACATTTGTCTTGGATTTACAGTGGAATCTTGGAATTTGAACTTCATTGGTTCCTATTTGTTTAGTCCAAATATTTTTTGTCCATTTTACTGATGTACTGTTTCTCAGCCAAATCAATAGCCTTCCAATTAGGCAGACCATGGTGTTCTATTTTTGCTCACAAAAATTGAGGGAAATTTAATTATGGAATATTTCATTTTGAAGTTTCCTCCAAGGTTTGTAAGCAGTATACTTTACCCTGGAACATTAAGATAAATTGTTGTAAATTAGTGGTGGTTCTTGGGTTGCTCAGTGGCCTAAAAACGCTAGCTTTCCCCCCATGGTGACCTGAGTTTGAGTCATAGAGGTCCCTTCCAGTGGGAGGATTTACACTGCTCACAAAAAATTAGAAGATATTTTAAAATGAATCTGAAAAGGATCCCTTAAGAACTGCTGGATAATCTGATCCTGTCCATGCCCCATCACTGTCTGTGTGTTTAGGCTTACTAGGGTGACCATACACCCTACTGAACAGTCAATGTGGGGGAACTCTCATGCAGTTTGGCTTCTGTTCACCCCATGAATATATCACTTACTAACCAATCACCATAATCAAGTTTAACTCTAATTGATCTCATGAATGAAATAGCTTTCTTCGACTTTTAATTTGCATTTCTAATGATCTTGTTTACTGAAATAAAATCAAATGCTTCTTTATTTTATTCGCTTGGTATTTATTTTGAAATAGCTATATCAAAGTGGCTATATGTTTATAGTAAACATACTTCATAAATCAGTACTATTGCGACATCCACAAGAGGGCATTTGAGTTGTTTTTTTTTTTAATGTGATAACAGACAGGTTGCGTCTGTGTGCTGTCTCTAAGGGGTAGGGTCCAGACCCCACCATTATCATCATCAGCGGGATTGCAGCCCAGGAACAGCTTATTGTTTCATCTGCTCTCAGAACCCTGTCTAGGTGTTTATGCTGTAGGTTAAACACTTGTTCAACCTACAGCATAAAGCTCCTATTATCCAATTTCATTATGGGGTGTATATCTGTACCTATGTATGCTGTTAGGTTAATTGTTATTTCTTTGGGCTTTGAAGCTGGGTGCATTTGTGATGTAGCCAAGGTGCAGAAAGACATGATTAAGAAGCTGTTTTGGAGTGTCACTCACTCCCGTGGGAGAAATCATTGCTATGGAAAACGGTCTGTAGATGCTTAAATGTAACTTAAGTTAACTTAACTCAACGATAGACACTTTTCAAATGCCATCGTGCCTTTTCATCACTGTTACAGACCAAGTTGTGAAGAAATGAATGGTTAATGGTTAAGTGTTTGTTCGTAATTCATCATCCAACAGCACGTTTATTCAAGCATACATATGCAGGCATTGGACTCTGAACCAGAAGGTCCAGGGTTCAAATCCCACCTCTGCCAAGCTGCCACAGTTGAGTTCTTGAGCAACACCCTTAACCCATCATTGCTTGAATTGTAAGACTGTACCAGTTGTAACTCACTCTGGATAAGGGCGACTGCTAAATGCTGTAAATGTATTATTTTTTTTATAAATGACACTATGGTGATTTCTTTACCTTTGAATATTAGTTTTTTACCTTTGTTTTGCCACACCATGATCATGGAGGTTTCGTAATTAAAATGTCATGAAACGTTCTACCTTTTCTATATTTTGAGTAGCCACTCTTACATGTTCTGCCGTGAGACATAAAAAAACATTTGAAACTGGTACAGGCTAACGCACAAAGTAAAATGCCATCTCTACAAGACCACACAGACCTCAGGTGAATGTTCAACATCAATTAGAGGTACAGTTATCTCCTGGCTTGCTGACAGCTAACCTACTGGAGTTCTAGTAACAATTCAAGAAGAGTTATGTTCCTTCCATGACCTTCAACAGGACAAGTGAATTGAAAGGGAAGGGGAGAGAAGTTGTAGAGTACTTGTCCATGTGCCATTTTATATCCAGTATTAAAAACATTCTCTATAAAAGAGCAATAGCAGCATCTGGCAGCTTTATTAGGATGCCATGTTGACTCTTTCTGAAGAGTCTGAAGAAGCTTGATCATGTGTGGTCTTAAAGGGTAGCAGCCAAGAAACCAAAGAACAAGGTGAAAAGGCTGAGAGATGCTAAAGGTCACAAAAGACGATGAACGTCAGTGAAAAATTATGGAGTGACGAATAAAAGCTTGAAACTTTTGGATCCAGTAGACAAGTCTGAGAGAGATGGTCGTTATTTCATCGCTAAAGAAACAAATCTTGTGGTGGCCAAGGAGTTTTGCAGAGTGCTGTGGTTTATCCATAAAGATGTGGTTTAAGAAGCTACATATTCACATTTATTTTGTGCATTCTGCAAATAATGCATTTCTGTTGATTTATTTTGGTGGGCTTTCAGTGGCATAAAAAGTATTTGAATCTAATGCCATATTTGATGATATCAGAACATCAGTACCTCAATCATGCTAATAATTCAGAGTGGTTTATATCTTAATGTATTAACAGTCATGTCCATTAAGCATGTCACTTATCTTATTCCAACACCCTTGTATTTACATTCCGATTATCCAGAGAACTAAGCAGTTAAATATTAAGAAATGAATAGTGATAATCTGGTGTAGTTTGAATTTGATCTTGTAACCTTTCCATTTCGTAGTTCTGGCTCTGAACCTGCACTCTCCTATCAAAATAACATCCATAGTATTTAGCAGATACCCTTAACCAGAGCAACTTGCAAATGATTTGAGCAGCTGGAAATTCTTAGTTATCACAGTCCTACCAAGAAAGAGCAGAAATAGCAAAGTAGAAAAATGAAGCAGTAGCTGTCCATCATGGGAATGGATAATCTCACTGAGAGTAAAAAAAACCCTCCTTATCAGAGAAAAAAGTCTGTGGATACACATTTATGAAGGAGTATTCAAACCAACAAATTATGAGATAAACCAATAAACAAACAAAACAAAACACCAGGACAGCAGATTGGACTAGAGTTTACACACAGATGCACATCAATGGATCTAATTAAATGATTACACTATCATTCTCATATATATATATATATATACACACGTGTGTGTACACGTATATGTACGTGTGTGTCACAATCACATGGCAGCAACTCAGACATGTAAACACGATCAAGGCTCAAACTGAACATCAGAATGGGAAAAGAAATTGCTTTATTTGACTGGAATGTTTGTTGGTATTAGAAGGGCTGGCCTGAGTGCTTTAGAAACTGCTCATCTACTAGGATTTTCACTCACAGCGCCATCTATAGGGCTTACAAAAAAAGAAAATATCTTAAGGACAGTTCTCTGGATTTAAGCTGATAGAAAGGCCACAGTGACTCAAATAATCACTCATTATCACCAAGGTATGCAATAGAACATTAATAGACGATATGAAAAACTTTGGGTCAGATTTTGGTGTGAACAACATAAAAAGCATGGAAGCATCCTGCTTTGTATCAGTTCACAGTTCAGGCTGGACTAATGTGCCTCGGAATAGTGAGTGTGTGCACACGTGTGGGTCTTGAGATTTTCTTTGCACACTTTGGGCCCCCTTAATTTTAACTAGAGTATTGTTCTGACCGTGTGCACCTCTTTATGACCACAGTGTATTATCTTCTGATAGCTACTTCCAGCAGGAAAATGCACCATGTCCCAAAGCTCTAATAATCATAAACTTGTTTCTTGAACACGGCACTGAGTTGACTATTTAAAGCATTAGCCAAGAAAAAATCAAATGTGTTGTGACAACTGTTAAAAAAAACTTGACGGCTTGCATTTGATCAATCGTGGGCCAGATTTTCTGTGCCTTGTGCTGACTGCAAAAACAAAAACCCCAGACACCACGTGCTGCTGTTCAAAAATAACTTGACGTAAATTTTTCATGCGTCTTCTTGGTACTCTTTTGTAGGCATGCCAGCTTTTAAACAGGACTGTTTGTTTCTGGCCTTTATTTGGTGCTGCTCATTGGATGTTCGTTCTGTGTGCTGTAGTTAAATGCCTCTGTTCTGTACAACCCAGCATTACTCACCTCATTGGCTCCAAGGTCTGACTGCACACCGCTTCTCCAGGGAGGAATTATATAGTGCAGGAAGCATTCGCTGCCTCACGTCTGGCTTGGGGCTATAGAATACAGAACCTCCAGAGAGGACTTTCACATCTAAAAGGGATTGCATTGCAGTCATTTCACAGTGTGCATCCACTGGTGCTGAAAGTGTCAGATCCCATCCAACCCATCACTGCCATCACACGGGTATGCCCTGTAGTCATATATACTGCCCTCGAGTGTGCCCTTCAAAGAGCAGACAAGTACCGAGAAAGGACAACCAAATGGGGGCCACTTCTGATCAAATTCATAAGGGTCGTTCAATAGGTAATGCA
>JAVSBV010047430.1:0-11029 GCA_033117975.1 Parotocinclus spilosoma
ACGCGCACACGCGCACACGCGCACACGCGCACACGCGCACACGCGCACACGCGCACACACGCACACACGCACACACGTACACACGCACACACGCACACACGCACACACGCACACACGCACACACGTACACACGCACACACGTACACACGTACACACGTACACACGTACACACGTACACACGTCAGAATACATAAGGTGAAATAAATAGCAGAGAATCTCTATGAAGGAGCCCAGTTCTCATTCCTATATGGTCTAGGGATTAGGATACCTGGTTTTCACCCAGCTGGACCATGTGCGACCCCCGGTATGGGAACTTGTTTATACTTTTTTTTATTTTTGTTCCATCGAATTGAGCAAGGGAACATTTGTGCATTTGTAATAACTTCCAAAAATATCATTTGTTAAAGTTGCCAAGACAGTTGAAAACAAGTCTTCTGCCAATCTGAAGATATCTTGTGTTTGTACAGTGCTGTTGTGGCTGCAGCAACACCGGTTCAAATCTGGGTCATGGCAAGCTTTTAAAGCTTTCTATTCTGACTTACAGCAAACTCTCTTTCCATCTTTAAATACTGTATTACTGCATTACTGTGATGTCATGTATGGAGTGTCAGAGTCTAGTCAATCCTCTATAAAAGAGTAGATGGGCAAATGGAGAATCAGGACTTGTCAACTCAAACTGTCGGCCATTCAACTACATGCGCTTCATCCCTTCATGTTCATCTATACACAGCTTCCCTATTCTGTTCTAGTCAGGTTAATGATGCATTTTTATATTTTTTTATATCAAATTATCATAAACAGATAAATACGAATAGCTCAGTGCTGTAGTTCCAAAATGTGGCTTAGTAAATGTTTTTTTATTCGGAACTCCACAATTAAGGTGAACAAAACATCACTTCAAATATCAATCTCCTTTAAGCTACTCGAAGATGATGTGTGCCAGTATGGACACTGGGCACCCTGCAGCCTCTAAAATCCCACTGTTGGCACCAACATCCCTTTCAGCCACATACAATATTGTCAAGAAAAGTCAGTAGTGTGGATTCATTCTAGTCACAATGGCACATAGTCCACATGATCACATTACTGCACAACAGCTGCACAGTTTTACCACAATGCATGTATTCAGTGCAGCATTCATACACAGACCTGGCAACCACCATTAACTGTGTTGGGTCAATAATCAATATTACTGAACATTGCTCATTTTATTCTGGTTCAGTATTTCGCAAATGAGGTACTCGTTTGTCCACAGCACAAGAACGCATGCTAAACTTACTCTCCCAAACACATATTTATTGTACACTTAATCAGACACTTGGGTGGCACTGAGGCAATTAAAAAACCTTATACCAGGATGGTACCTTCTTAAAAGCATTCTACAGTCTAGAAATTAATTTATATTAAAATTAAGTGCATATACACTCAGCAGCCACGTTATGAGGTACACATATTCCACTGCTCGTTAATGTTTAATTAGATCTAGCTAGCTTGTTTCTTGAACTTGACAATGAGTACATTTGCATACACTTAATAATCTATACTTGGATTTCTGCCGTTATCCAAATATTAATGTGTATACAGCAAACTCTGATCATATTTAACCATACTACAATCTTCTACAATCTGATACTACACTTTTCTAAATCTGAGCATGTATGCAAATGTAATATGTGTAGCATGGTTGGCAGGTCAGCCTATTCTTAGAAACGTTGCTGTCTTTGAGATTAGTTTCCATTGACCTGCATTGTTTCCGCTACATCGATTTTTATATGTATTGTCATTTATTGCTGCTGCTGCTTCAGAACTTTGCACGTTTTGTGGTTTCATGACATTTTTGACAGAGGCCCTTTAATTTGAAATGACGGATGGTGGGTGACACAAAAGTGGAGCGCAATTACGCTCAGGTAGACAGGGAAATTGGAGAACAGAGAAAGATATATAAAATGTAGTTAAGTTTAGATAGAGTTTACAATTCAAAAGAACATTCTCAATGTAACATAGAGCACATTGCACACTTCCACTGGGCAACATTAAATTAACGTCATAACTAAGACAGTAGATCAAATGTGACTTCATGTGATTTACACAGATAAATGCAGACAGCCTTTTCTGGAAACAAACAAATGCTTAAGACCAGAATATCTCTGCTAATGTTACTACCAAGCATGATAAATGACCCTGAAACCAAATGATCTCTGCAACAGTTTCCTTATGAGAGCCATTGAGCTATACTTCGATTATTTAATGCTAAAGGTTATCTTTGTGAAATAACTGGCTGGTTACAAACCCAAAACAAAAAAAGTTGGGACGGTATGGAAAACGTAAAGCGCATAAAAAAATGCAGTTCATAATATTTTAGAATAAACATTCAGTCCTCTATTTCAGTTTTTAATTTATAAAACTAAATAGATATTAATACAGTTGATGTCAACTGGTGATTGTAAATAATTTAAAATGCTATAAATAATATGATATAAAAAAATCTAAATACATGTAAGTAGCACTGTGTTTTTTCCATATTTGCATTTTTTCAGATTCAGGATTGTATTACTGTTTTTATATTTTTGCAGTGACATCACAGGTTAACCTCGACAGTAAAGCCAGTGCGGTACAGAGGCAAACAAGCATGGCACACTTCATAGAAAAATATGGTAATCATTTTGAAGCAGCCTAGCCGTTTTAAAATTACATTAAAACACTTGGAAAAACTTATCCATCCATTTTAAAGTGACAGAACACTGAAAAATAAACCAGACTTAAGCGTTTAATGTACTTTTCTTTTTACTCAAGTTTAAAATGTTATGGGTCTATGGCTCTCCAACACTAGCTACAGGTCGCAGACATTACGAAGCGCTATATGAACAACATACAATGGGCTAGAAAACAGTGGTGCACGGTGTAGAAAATGTCTGAGCAAGCCTTATTTTTTTAAGATGGCAGGTTTTCAGTGTGTGCAGTTGTGGGGATAATTAGTCATTTCAGTTATGTCAGCTAGCACTATTTTCGTTAAGGTACTCTGCTGGAAAGTAATGCATTATAATGCAGATCAGGAACGTCAACTCTCACAGAAATAATCAGATAATTGATGGTGATAATGACACCATCAACATTTAAATCAATTTTATTCCTTCCTCTTATTCCTCCTACTGGTACCATTTTTTTCACCAATGGGAAGCACCGATTTGAGGGGAAAAACTGCCTAATAAAAAAAAAAAAAGAGCCTGTTCAGCTGTTTTTCACAACTTCCACACAGTTCACCTCTGCTCACCATTTCATAGTAAATGTTGACAGGCAGCCAGAGCAGCAATCCTTGTTCAGATATGATCCGGTGCACCACCCATGTGGGCTTACATAATCTAAGAATGCTGATGCTGCAGCCAACGACTCTCAAACAGGGCAGTCAGGAAAATGGACGTATAAGCTTAAAAGAGTGTGGACTTTGAATGCATTGTGAAAATATAAGGAACATCAAACTCAGAGCCAACATACACTGGTACCTCATTTCTCGAATACCAAGCAAAAAGTTTCCCATATGGAATAATGTCAATTTAAATCTGTTCTAGACCAGATCCACACTGTATGAGGTGTTATATGCATTAACGGAGTTGGATTAATGTACAGGTGTTCCAATAAATCCTGCATTAGTTACATTTATCATGAGGTTTGACAAGTGTTTGGAAGAGCAGTCTATACTGGATCATAGTGGAGCCTATTAACATGTTTACAACAGTTTCATTAACAAAAAACACAAATTGTGAATATGAATCACTGCCTACTGTATCGTGAACAGCATTTGGGCCGAAACAATTTGTCCAGCATGCGATACGATGAGAACAGTGACAACATTTTGTAGTCAAAACTGAAATCAACAAGTTCCAAGGTGGTTGAGAACCAAGGTACCACTGTATTTTATTTTCGCCTTTGCACTCTCCCACAAACCCATGTTCACGTTAAATTAAGCTTCATAGTTTTTTTCCCTTTGGTAAGTCAGGTAACAGGTAAATAGGAATGTCAAAGTTAGAAAGTCACAGTCACATTTATTTCTATGGTTCTTTTTACAATGGAGCGTTGTATCAGTTATTTTTAATTATTTAAGCCCAAAGCCAAAATTGTACAGGCCTACAGTGGCAACCCCAACCACCCAATTACCTTGGCCGGCCTAGAAGTTATTTGTAAGAATTAAACCTAATTAGCCACAAAGTAAGTACAACCGTGACATCTGTGTCTATAAAGTATTGTGAGGCCGACCGCGTGCTTAGGCACATTTAACGTTTATTTGTAGTACTATTTGAGTACAGACCAGTGGGGAGAGGGGACAAATTCTTACCAGCATCCTTCAAGGCAACAGGGCTCAGTGGGAGTATGCCAAAAGCGGCACTCAAAACACAACCAAAATATATAACTTATATAACTTATCATCAACATGCATCAGCAGGGGTCTCAAACAAGTGATTGGCTGGGCCGTGTTTAAAACCCCCTGAATTCGTAAAAACAGTGTGCTGTTCACATGTGACTGTACAAGTGTAAATGTGACAAGAACACAATTCTATGAGACTGACTGCCTGATTCTGTTTACAGCCGATCACGCTAAAAAACATCCGATTCCAATCAGCGGCCAATCAAATAGTGCATCTGTTATGAAAGGTATCAAATATAATAACCAGAAAATGTAAAACTATATTATCTAGCTAAGCCAAAAATGTTCGCTGATCATACAACCTTCACTGAAAATTTAATTCCAATGCGGTGTCTAAGAACACCGTTGTAAAATAAATAAATAAATAAATAAATAAATAAATAAATAAAAGTTTGGCACTTATTTACGGGTTCACGACTGCAGTGACGGTCATAAATAAAAAAACACAATTGTCTGCCTAACAAATTCATTTGGTACTACATAACTTCATTTTCTGTTACACTTGAGTTTACATCTTACCATTCTTTTTGTGTTTTTTTTTCTTTTCCTCCATTTGTGGGTATTTATTGCAAAGACTTTCCCTTATTAGAAATGAACAAGTTTTAAGCAAAGTACGGCCGATGTTCATGATACTGGGTTCACTATTCGATGTTCTCACAATTGTTTTCCAGTGTAAGCCATGCAAAACCAAACAATTTTCTTGAATATGGTTTTGTTTGATTGTTTAAAACCATGCTTCTTTTAAGTATTTTGCTTAGAGCTTTGTTTATTAAGGGATGTTCATTTTAGAGGTTAGAGGTAAAGTTGAGGTAATGTGTAGAGCTTGTGCTTCCGCTGTGAAAGCTGAACTATGTGGGTGTAAGACAATGCTGGTAGATTCTTCCTTTGTCACGACTGCTGTTTTTGTGCAGGGTTTTGAGTTCATGTTTTCCTATTTCCCCCCCCCAAGTTTTTTTTCTTTCTTATCTCAAGGAACCTGATGAAGTTAGCTTTTGATACATATAGAGGAAGTTGCAGTATGATGATGAAAGTCGGGTTTCACCTCCACTGCCATGTACTCTAATGCAGGAGGTATACAGTACCAATCAAAAGTTCAGTTTAAACGTTTTTATTATTTAAAAGCAAAAGTATATTTTTATTATTTCTTTTTCTGCATTGTAGACTAATACTAAAGTCATCAAAACTATGAAAATATACATATGGACTTATTTAGTAAACAAAAGTGTTAAACAAACCAGAATAAGTTTTATCTTATAGACTCTATATAACGTATCCATGTTATTGCAAGAACTACAGAACTAAGTAAAGAAAAACAACAGTCATTACTGCCAAAAAAATTAAAGAACTTTGAAAGTATCTTCAAATCTTCAGTCGCAAAGACCATCAAAGGTTATGATGAAACTGGCTCTCATTAGGACCGCCCCAGGATAGGTAGACCAAGAGTTACCCCTATTGCACAGGATAAGTTCATCAGAGTTACTAGAACAGAAACTGCAAGTTAACAGCACCCCAAATAAGAGCTCACCTAAATGCTACACATAGTGTAAGTACAGTTAACATCAACTGTTCAGAGAAGACTATGTGAATCTGGACTTTCTGGTCAAATTGCTGCACAGAAGCCACTTTTGAGGAAGAACAACAAGAGGAAGAAAATTGCTTGGGTCAAGTAACAAAAGGAATAGACATCAGAGCAGTGGAAATCTGTCCTTTTGTCTAATTAGTGCAAATTTGAGATTTTTGGTCCCCAACACTATGATGCAGAACGGGTCAGCGGATGGTTGGTACATGTGTAGTTCCCACCATGAGGTATGGAGGAAGAAGTGTGATAGTATAGGTGTGCTTTGCTGGTGACACTTGGTGAATTTTTTTAAACCAGCATGGATACCACAGCGTGCTAACAGCGACATGCCGTCCCATCTGGTTTGTGCTTTGAGGCCATAAATTGTTTTCCAACAGGACAATGATCCCAAACACAACTCCAGGCTATGTATGGGCTGTTTGACCAAGAAAGAGGGTGATGGAGTGCTGCATCAGATCACCTAATCTAAACCCCACTGAGATGGTTTGAGATGAGTTGAACCACAAATGCTAAGCACATCTGGACTTTTGAAAAAACATTCAGCTTATTCCCCAGCTGGTTGAGAGAATGCTAAGTGTGTGCAAGGATGTAATTAAAGCAAAAAGGTGCCTACTTTGAAATAAACATATTTTGGTTTGCTTAACACTTAGTTTTACTACATGATGTGAGCATGATCCTTCATAGTCTGGACATCTTCAGTATTAATTTTAACAATACTAATTTACAATCAAATAAAATATTGAAAGAGAATGTGTTCAAAGTTTTGACTGGTACTGTGGGTCCGTTAAAGGGAACAATATACATATTCATCCTGCACAGATAGCCTTGTTTTTTCATTACCATTTCTTTCACATTTGTTACTTAGTGTGACGCTAGTTCCAGAGTACTCTTGGCTTCCTCCAGATCTCACCAGCCCCTGAAACTCCTTTCCAAATATTGAGGGAGGGAAAGCTTTTGCTTCAATCTTTATACATGATTTTATACTCCATATATTTTCAGCTTGGACCTTTTTAAGACATTCTACCAGGATCTGTCCCAATCTGACCTTTATTGCATCTTAAACTATCAATACCAGTTATACCCATGATCCATTTTTTGATTGTGAAGAATGACAGTTTAGTCAAACTGAAGTCAGGTTTCCTAAATCCAAGAATTACGAATCTAGGCCAAATCTGGGCATACATGTCTATGGGACTATGTGAGTTGGGTTAAAGCTGGCATTGGTGTATGTGACCACAATGCGACTGAGGTGCTTGTGGTTTCTCTGCTGGTAACTCTGATGAACTTATCCTGTGCAAAAGAGGTCTTCCTTTCCTGGGGAGGACCTGATGAGAGCCAGTTTCATCATAACATTTGAGGGTCTTTGCGACTGAACTTGAGGTCCTCTTTCAAAGATCTTAAATTATTTTAGGTTGACTGACCTTCATTTCTTAAAGTAATTACTGGCTGTCGTTTTTCTTTACTTAGCTGAGTAGTTCTTGCAATAATAAGGATTAGACCAAATAGGTGTATTCACTAAATACCAACTGTACCTTCTTCACAACACAACTGACGGTCTCAAACACATAAAAAGGGGGAAAGAAATCCAAGAATTTAACCCTTGACAAGGCACAGCTGTTAACTGAAAGCCATTCCAGGTGCCTACATCATAAAAAAGTTATTTAAAAATGTAATTACTAGAAACAGAGGTTATTCTATATTACCATATACTAAAAAAACTGAGTCAATCTGGTGTTCAAAAATACAATTGCATTGGACGGCAATACAAAGAGGACACTGTCCAGTTCCACAATGCTTATAAGCCACATTTTTGCATCACAATGCATCCTGCCGCGAAACATCGTTCCACCCATTACATATACCTGCTGGATATGTGCCTGGAAATTCCGAAATTGTAAAAAGGTGGTACATTACAGTACATATCTCGTATGATGTGCGAAAAATGGATCACAAAACAGTGTGAAAGAAGTATCTGAATTTGCAGTCATATCAATGCATACAGTCATACTAATCTACAGCAGTGTTAAAAATAGTCTACAGGAAATTGTCACGTTCACCAAAAACCTCAGGAAGTCTTTAAATGGGGACGGCATGAAAGGTGTGATTCAAGCTAAAGGAGAAACTGTGTTGTTTGGGGGTGTTTTAATTATGCTGATAATGGTCTTTTGGTCGAAGTGACAAAGTTGAACACCAATGCCTACATTGAGCTGCTGAACAAGCAGGTTTATCTTTTGCTCATTATCTCACAGCACTACATTTTTATCTGTATTCCAAGATGACAATCTTCGATCTCATGTTCATAGGGCTACCTAGAATGATGAACACTAAGCAGCAGTAACACATCTAAACAGGTTTGCAACATCCTCAGTTGTAAATACCCTTGAAAATTTGTGTGACAACCTGGAAAGATGGCAGGAAATGCATCAGGTGAAGGGATTCATGCTCCTCCATACCTCCCGCTCACTAACTCAAACAATTGAATCACAAACTGGGAAAACTGGGAACCGATGGAGCAGTATATTGAAGCTGCGAAAAAACAAGTGTAAGGTTTTTTCCATCACTTTTTTCTCTGGTGTGCTGTGTTGTGAAGTCAGGGTACTTCTTACTCAGCATGTTTCTTGTCCCACAGTGTGTCAGCTTTCTGCCACAAATAGAAACTAATTCTCAATAGACACTAATCCACAACAAACACAGTCCTCGTGCTGCAAAGTGCACATGCAGCTGAATATATGTATAAATGAAATAACAGATTTCAGCAGCTGCACTGAACTGCTTGTCTTGAACGCATACAAACTCTAGCAAGTGTGCCCGAGAGCTGCACAAGTGCTGAGTGACGGGCGTTCTGTCAAGATTGGGTTGAGAACCAAATTCAATGAGAATTCAAGGCCTATCAGATCAAGTGCAGAGGTATAACTGTAGTTCAAAACCACAAGCATGCTTGAAAATAAATCATGGATTTTCTTAGACTTTCTGCATAGTTATTTGTCCATTAATTTTCTGTCTGGAACCACTATTTGCCATCCCTTTTTCAAGCTAATATCGCAGTATTAACAGTAAGGAAAACAAAACAGTATTCATTTTTATTCAGAAACAAATTTAAATGGAACTTGAAGAACAATCAGATAACCTGCTGTGATGTAAACAAGAAATAGACATGTAGGTACAAGTTAAAAGTATCACAAAAAAAAAGTCTACTTATTCCACAAAATTCCTAGGCCTAAAAAACTGTACTGCAGCCAACAAGTGAGAAGCACTGCCCTATTCAATCCGTACATCGATAACGCGCGCATGTGCCAATCCCAACAGCAGCGCGTGTCAGATTTGACCTGACGTCACGTAGAGCGTGCATAAATAGACTCAACACTGGTTGAAGGAAAAGCTCATTCTACGCAACAAGCTACCAGTTCATATGACACGCGTTTGTGGATTTCTATTTAAGAAATAACTTCATTCTACCCCCACAAGGGTACAAACTCTACAGACTGAAGATAAAAACAGAACGTGACGTGCTAACGTCAAATAGCAATGTGGAACGCACGGTTATATTAACAGTCATTTAATAAGTACACGTTACATTCTTCAGCTAGTCCTGTAACGCCGATGTGCACAACTACCCAGTGTCTGTGTTTAAATAAAAGAAAACAGCTGCACTACCATACTGAAAACATCTGTCTTGGAGGCCATGGCTCAGGACGTAGCTTAGCATTGCTATTAAACCGGCGCCAGATATGATAAAAGTCCGGTTCTAAAAAAGGATACGTACTGAAGACACGAGAAATAGTAAAGAAACAACACGTTATAGCTGGTAAGCACCATTTTCCATCCTAACTAGCATGCTCAGAGCAGGAAGAAAAGACGACGATGGACCTCGGTGATACAATGTTGTTTTAACGGTTCAACATTTATACAAGCTCTGGCAAAACACACAGTCAGACGCAATAGCACCAAGTCACCCATAACTCACCTCATGTTCTCGATGTCCCTCCCGCCGCTTTTTACAATACATAAAGGAATAGCGATCACGGCTAGCAGCATCATATAAGCCACGTAAAAACATTTTTTGAAATAGAACACGAACGTGCTGCTGGTCCATAACAGGACAGGTACAATAAGCAGCGGTAACATCCAAAAAACCTCCATACCGCCTCCACACCGACTCCCTCTTACGCGCTCGCTCTCTCTCTCTCTCTTTATAACACACACACGCGATCTCTCTTAAAAACTCTCTCTCTCTTTCTCTATCTCTCTCTCTCTCTCTTAAACTCTCTATCTAACACACACACACGTTCTCTGTCTCACACACAATGTCAGCGTACAGTACTGCGTTACGACAGAGTAACCGACGCATACCTTCTACCACACCCACCCCCAAATCAAACGCTTAAACAATTGTACTGTTAGACGAGAAAGAAACATTGAAAACTAAATAGGCATCCCCAGTTTGTCGCGTCCTAAAGAGGGACGAATGCGAATGTTTTCTTAAAGCAACTAAACATGCGGACAATTCACATGCATTTCCGGGTTCTCCTTATTTACGTTCAATCTTGAGCCTAGTAAACGAAAACGAACAACGGTTTTAAATTAGAGAGTACAGTCAAGGTAATGTATTTTCCTTCCTAAAACATCACTTCTTACCAGTGAATCAGACAGTCTTAGGCTGACCATACAGTATCACCGACTGTGAAAAGATTGATCTTTAAACACTGACACCCTCTCACATCTACAGCTTGTTGAAAACTAGTCACGAACTGTTATTCTGCAAAGACTGGACTGCGTCTTGCATGGTCACTAATTGCAAGATTGCAACTGGACTTTACTTAATGATTAAATAATAAATAGATAAATAAAGCACCCATATAGAAATGTCGAATAGCTGCCAAACTCTGCATGCAGTTACATCTCAGGCAGATACAGTCATATGAAAAAATTTGGGCACCCCTATTAATCTTAATAATTTTTAGTTCTAAATATTTGGGTGTTTGCAACAGCCATTTCAGTTTGATATATCTAATAACTGATGGACACAGTAA
>JAVSBV010047451.1:0-11028 GCA_033117975.1 Parotocinclus spilosoma
GTCATTGTTTTACCATACATGGGTATACTTCATCCCTGTAGCCCAGACTTAAACATCCTCCACACTCACACACACACACACACACACACACACACACACACACACACACACACACACAGACATACACATACACATATATACACATACACACACACACACACACACACATATATATATATATATATAAATAAAACTACGATAAAGCACTCGGCTTACAAATTTAAACTCTGTTCTATTAATTTCTTTAAATTGCAAGTTATAAAAGTTTTTTGTTGTCTAAAAGCTTATATAGAAAAATGTGTGTTGTTCAACACTGTTTACCATTGTTCTTAGAAATAAAAAAAATGTCTCATTAAAATGTACAGCGCCAGTTGCTTAAATACTTCTTAATTATTCTTCTAACATGGACATTCTTAGATATCTAGATATTTTTACAGCCAGGGCATTTATTCCCCAGGAATAAATGGAAATTTACTCCCATTGAAACAGGGATTATAAAATAACCTATAAATGGGAAAATGCTAAAATGCTCAGGTAAATTTTATTGACAAGCGTTTCCAGATGTGCCATGTATTATAACTGAGATTAAAATGATTAACCAATGTCCCTATAATTCCAATAGGTTTTTTTGGTTTATTTGGTTTATTTAATGTCGCCATCAGCATCAGTGGCGACACACACAAGACATAGCGACACACACACAAGGTTATCTCAATACTAATCATATATATACATAGACACTTAATTCAATGACAGTTTTGCATAATTAACTAACCTAACATGCATGTCACAGAGTACCCAGTCAGGCATTTCCTTTCTGATTTGCCTTATGAAATGTTTGTAGCTTTGATTAAAAAAAACAACAACAAAAAACGAGGCTTTAAATATTCTCTACCAATCAGTAACAAGTATCCGGATCTCAAAAAATGGTATTGGGTCCAGCCCTAATACAGATCTGTACTCACTTTCAGATACAACCATTTAGTCACGATGCTAAATCCACTCCTCATAAACATAAGAATGGACTAAGAATGGAATGACTGCTCAGATTAACAAATCGTGTAAAACTGTTTCACAAGCCAGAAAAGGCCAGTCCAATTACTACAAGCTAATTAAGTACCCACTGATGCCCACTGATATTTTGTTTTCTTCAAAGCCAGGTGCATACAGTTCTAAAACGGGCTGAATCGCCTTTGGAATGTTGGCTAGGAAAATAGGGACAGAAATACACACAGAGAGTTCCTCACCAGAGGTAAGCTGTCAGAGCAGACAGCTGAACTGACCCTTCTTTTCAAACCACTGTATCGTAAATGTCATCTCTAATTGGCACTTGGAGTATTGGGAGACTCCAGTCGACTCTGGAAAGGTTACTATGGCGGTGGAGTTGCTGATGTCAGCAACACCTTCTGTCTGATGACTTCATGTCTCAGAGCACTCTTCTCAGAAGCCTCTGCGTGACCCTTTACCAGTATCTGAGGCTGCATTACATGTGACCCTGGTTTTCTAGCTGGACAGGCCTCTGACAAAGCTTCAATCTGCCAATCAAGACCAACTGCAGACATTTCATTCAATAAACGGCCATTCAGAAGGACATGGGACTATGGCAGGACTGAAACTAGGCACTGCAACTAAACATAGCTATTAGATTACCATACTTATGATAATAGACAAGGACAAACTGTGTTTTCCTAAAAAATACATTTCTGCTACTACAACACATTAAGCTTTTTTTCCATGGGCCAGTAATGCAATTCCTTCAGTTACTTGACTTAAGAGTAATATTACCATCACTATTGTGCAGTTCACACTCTATTTATTCAATAGAAATGCCTTTTAAATTAAACTACAGAAACATTTTGTTGAAAAAACAGTAATAAAGATTACAAAAAATAATATTCTAATAATAAATAATAATACGCACAAGTACTCATTCAATTTAGGGTAATGAGACTGTCTAGTTTTTAGGGATTTGTGGGGCAAATTCTATTTTCAAAACACATTCCTATCATGTTTACCTGGTGTAGCAAAACTAACATGAAGCAACGTAACATGGCACAACAAAGGCTTTGAAACAGAAAGCAAAGCAGATTAACCAGAACACAAAACATTTCACTCTCTGTGCTCAGTTCATTCCAATTGATGCGTTTGTGAAAGGGTAACTGATGTGCCAGCACAAGTCCACGTTCCCTGACAAATGCACACAAAACCTTTTATATTGCAAAGAAAGCAGAGAGAGAGAGAGAGAGAGAGACAATAAAGAAAAAAGCAAAGAAAAAGAGAGTATATACAGACATAAGACAACAATTGAGAAGGTCAAGGCAAACTGTTGTCGATCTTCACTATTACTTCACAAACAGTGGTTTAAAGAAGAACAGTAGCTGTGTGGATGTACATATAGGAAATTTAAAGTAGTAGTTGTGTAAGAATGTTTAGAGATATTTAACAGGATTAGAAAAGCTTATTAATATCAGTATTTCTCATTCTACCCATGATATTTCTAGTTCTCAGTGGATTGGGTGATTGTGAGCACAGAATGGGAAGGGGGAAAATCAAGAAAAATCACAGAATCACCCAACGGGTTTTCCATTCACCGAGTTTTGGGGAATTGTATTGTGAATATGAACAAAGAAATATCTGAATGGAAAAAGTTTATAATTCGAAAGAACAACCACTTCCACGAGGTGGAAAAGTTAATAGCTAAAGCTGATATGTGGAAATAGATGATAGAAAATGTTTTTTTTTCCCAAATAATCGTTGACGTACCACGCTGTGAATCAAGCCACATGACTTTGTTCAACCGGATTAACCAAATACAAAATCAGTTTTATTACATTTACATATGATTTAATAAACAACCCGACTAAATCTAATCACTCTTTGTTAAAACTGTAATGTAAAAAATGACTACTGTACAAAGTAGATTCCTCCCATGTCGAAATGCAATCGTTTGGACTGATATAACAAATAAATCAACCTCAGTTTAATTTCAGATCTACCAATTAAAACAATTGAACCCATCAGGCGATGACAACGCTACTATATAAACGTCCAAACACACGTGGTAGCGTCATTCACCCTAGTTCTCTTGATAAGTTTGCTTGTGCTCTCTCACTATCTGTTATCAGTCTTGTTCCTTTAAAAAAAAAAAAAGTCTTTTTAAAAAAACGATCCCCATCTTAGTTATAGCCATTTTTTACAGTTACAATTACAGTCATTTTTTGTCAGTCATTTTTTAAGTGCTAGACGTGCATTTAGCCTACTATCCCTCTGCGTTTTTCACCGTGCTGCAACACAACACGTGACTACACACACAAGCATTTAATCACAAACGATGACAATCCTCAAGTCATAAAATATAATCTGCCTTAAAAAAAATCTTAATTTTGTATTAAATGTGTGCTGCTCCCAATCGTATTCCCGATCTGTAAACCGCGCCTTACCGAGGTGTTTCCGACCTCAAAACGGATGCTTGCCTTATCTGTGTTTGTAGTGTTATTCTGTTGCTGGCCATTTGGACTGTTTGATTCTATTTTAGTAGCACCGTGTTTGAACTGATGCTTGTGTGTGGTTCTGCTGTGTTCTTGGGGTGAAATAATAATGATAATAGGCTAATCATAAAAATAACTTAAGAAACCTTAATTATAGTAATAAAATAGTAATTAATGTATAATAATGAATAATATAGTAAATGAATAGTAATGTAAACAGTAGTGAATGAATAATAATTAAAATATAAATAATGTCTGCAATCTCAAATTGGAAGTCTGGTGCTACTCCCCAATTATAATAATAGCCTAGTATTGATAATAGGCCTACATATCACTACTCATGATGATAATAATAATAATAATAATAATAATAATAATAATAGCCCATGCAAGGTGTTTTTTTTGTTTGTTAGTTTTTTTCTTCTTTTGGAGTTTGATTGGGTGGTGTCCGAAGGGGGGGCGGACCCTAACAGCATTGAACCAGCTTTCGGAGGTGCAGCTTTTTGAGGACCCTTGATCTATGTCAACAAATATTTGAATTCCGTCTTACAATACATATATTTTTTTAAGTTGATAAGCTTTCAGATGATGTACTCACCACAGGAACAGAATGATGCGCTCTGGTTTGGCTTGGTATGGGAGCTCAAGGGTGATATTTATAACTCTTCAATAGTGCTAAGCTGACCTTCAGCAGTGTGCTAAAAACAACCACATCTGTCAGCACACTCAGCCCTGGAAATCATGAAACAAGCCTAACAAAGATAACTGTTACACATTTGGCTCTGGTTTAAAAAAAAAATACTTTTGATAAATAGTTTTCTTTTCACAAATTGTGTATGGTCTGAAAACCTTGCATGTTTTCATCCTGTTTAAAGGATTGGGTGGGTACCGGACGTTCTGGATCTCTTCACATTAGTCTTAACATCATGCATCTTAACATCTCCTACTTTTTAATGCCCCTTAAATAACACAAATAAATGGTTGATTGTTGGATGGAAAGGTTGGGTGCCTTATGAACTGATTACTTCGTTGTTTGGCTAGACTAATGACAGGAGGTATGTTTGAATGAAAGGACTACTGGTTTCCCCTTAAAAAGCTAATTTATGTCTGAGTGATTTAAATAAATCACTTAGACATTATACAAGTAAAATCAAGAGCCCTCAAAACAGTCCCCAAACTGAGAGATGAATAAAAACAAAAAAAAATCTGGTTTCTTTGCAGAAAGCCTTGCTGTGCACCATATAAAAATGAGTGACGTAGAATTAAAGCAGATCAAATTCAGCCACTTAATAAAATCCAATTTTTTAAAACCTATTTTAGGGGCATAGGATAACTACAATAAATGCCATGTGGATAACCATTACACATGCTCAGAAGATGCTGAAATTTTATATGAATAAAGATTAGAACTCATCATGGCAAGTCATACAAACCAAAACAAACATCTACTCTTTTAGAATTGTAACTGCAGAAGGTTGTTAACAGTAATGCATTCTAGTGGTAGCAAATCATAAATGCTGGACCTGCTGGTTGGCATTTCAGTTCAGCACCCGATGACAGGGAGACATTTTTGACAGCACAGTGCTACTGGATAAAATGTCACAGGGCTTAACCACAAAATTTCAAAAAAATAAAAGCTCACAATTTTCAAGTTCAAATGGAAATGCAACACATCAGGTAACATTTCTTAGTAATTCATTATAATGTTTTATTTTCATTGTTTTACAAGACTGGTCGATTTTGTATTTAAGTATTATAAAGGACAGTTTACAGAAACATTTTTGTTCAAATTTTATTTTAGTGGATACTTTTTACATTTCATCAAAATGTAAACTAAGTTATAGAACAAACCTAATGTAGTGAGCAGAGTCTCCCAATAACAAAACGCAATCGTTTGACTTTTACAAACGCAACTGTATTGCAAACAGCGAACTTACCTTCTTCACTCAATTGTTTTGATTTTACCATCTACATAATATCATCAAAAGATGGTATCTCTGCAAAAGAGAAATCTCTGCAAGTAAGCGGTAAACCTGAAAACCAACATTAAATGTCCAAAACCTTCGATCCCTCAGACGGCACTGCATTAAAAACCGACATCAGTCTGTAACAGATATTACCACATGGGTTTAGGAACACTCCAGAAAACTATTGTCAGTGAACACAGTCCATCGCTCCACCTACAAGTGCAAGTTAAAACTCTACCATGCAAAGCGAAAAGGCATATGTCAACAACACTCTGCCAGCATCTTTGGTTCCGAGCTTATCTGAGATGGACTGATGTAAAGTCGAAAAAGTGTCATATGGTGTAAGGAGTCCACATTTCAAATTGTTTGTGAAAATCATTGACATTGTGTCTTCCAGGTCAAATAAGAAAAGGACTGTCCGGATTGTTATGAGTGCAAAGTCCAAAAGCCAGCATCTCTCATGGTATGGGGGTGTGTTAGTGCTCATGGCATGGCTAACTTGCACATCTGTAAAGAAACCATTAATGCTGGAAGGTACATACAGGTTTAAGAGCAGCTTATGCTGCCATCCAAGCGACGTCTTTTTTAGGAACGTCTCTGCTTATCTCAGCAAGACAATGCCAAACCACATTCTGCACAGGTTACAACAGCTTCATAGTAGTAGTGCAGGTTTTAGATTGGCCTGCCTGCAGACTAAACCTGTTTTCCATTGAAAATGTGTGTTAAATTTTGGTATTCGGATATACATTTTTCTCCTTATCTCCATGATAATGTGTTTATAAGCTGCTGTATTACCACTTACTACCTAGAGATGGCACTGTTACATTGACTAAAAGTCAAACGGAAACAGAAGAAGAATTGTTGCCGTTTTCATACTGTGTAGCAGACTGTGATTTTCTGTTATGATCATTAATTTGAACCAATTAAGTGGCCAGTTTGTGCTTTGTGTACTTTTTTATGCAAGTGACTCAACACCACGTATTATTTGTACGTGCATGAATTGGATACAAATAGCTAAAACTTTTTCCGAAAACACGAAGATAAAACACTTTACGGGGGACTTGAACCAACAACCTCTTCTGAGTGACCATAGATAAGCCTATGAGCATTTCATGATCAGATACGCTATATATTATATACTAATATAATACAAACATGAATAATAAAATAACAACAAGCATAGCGGTCGTGCAACAAACCATAGATTCACCTTTAAATTAAATTGTCGAAAATAAAAAACATTATTTAGGGCACAGACACCAGAACCACGGACGAGACTTTCTACAGGTTTTAACCAAACAGAAAACACTAGTTTCGCTATCGGAGTTAGCACGGCGTCAAAAACGGGGCAGTGATAAAGACATAGGACACTCAGTGGCTGGAATGGTTACCGAGGTAACACGTGCTAGCATCATTATCAAGACACTAATAGCTGCTAAACAGGGCAGTGGGCTACTGTGTTGCTGATTTGCATTACAAACATTTTTGTAGCTTAAAATAAAGTAAATAATGTGGCAAGTGAATCCATAAAGCACCACATAAAAGGACTAACGCCTGGCAGCAGCACCTGCTGTGTGCACAGTAACTGCTGTCAGTATTTTGAGGCATTTTTTACAGGAATGCCCCCCACAGTCTTGAGCACAGTCAAGTTTTTCATCTCACCTGTCACTGTACTGACTGACTAGGCCTTCTGCTGCTGGGTCTTTGGTGCAAGGGGGAAGCCTGTAAGTCTGACTCGCACGTCTGAATTTAGCCAAGGGTACTACACACCACCAGCTGAAACCAAATTCTGTCCAAATAGAATAAACTGTCTGGAACAGCAAGAAAGAATACAGTCAGTGTATCTAACTATATATAATAAAAACTTATATGTCATTTCAAGTGACTGACAAAAAAGAGCTTCATGTCACAGAAAGAAAATGTAGAGGTGTACATTGTTTCTAACTACAACATTTGTGGAGAAAGTCAGAATGGAAGTGTAACGTCTCCATGTGAAACAACTGCCACCATTTGACTCTAAATCCCTATAGACATGCCTATTTTTTATGACTTGTTTAAGCCAACTTGACAACTGATCAGGGAATATTTAATGATAGTAGCACAGTCCAACTTATAAAAAAGTCAAGTATACTGCTCACAAAAATGAGGCGATACTTCAAAATAAAATCTCCCATAACTAAATATGCCCTCATTTTTGTGATCAGTGTAGACAGACACACAAAAAAGCAGTATAGATACAGTAAATAATCTGCAGTTATCATTTGCCCTTGGAGCACCTCCAGGAATCAAGTCAACCTAGAACTAAGGCTCAAACAATTATTACATAATTTTATCTAAAAAAATAGCTGAAATTATCGCTATTATGCAGAACAACAGTCATTTTACACAGTGGGTTTGAATTGAGCGTACTGGGTTGAGGCAAGAAAGTTTGAATAAAAGAAAGAAGTAATGAGGTTAAAGAAAATAACAGTTTGAACTTCTAACTGTTACGAGATGTAGTGGTGTTTTTAATTAGGACCCAAGTATGCGGGATAAGCATATCCCACGTCGTACAATAATAATGGGGAAATAATATAAGCGTCAAACTCCTAACATAATGAAACCGAAAGGATAAAGGGGCGTGCAGAGGTTGCGTCCCAAATAGGAGCAACGCGCGACCTAGTTGCGAGAGGACGGCAAAGCGTCAGTCGGGACAAGCGTGCATAAAGCACGGTTAAGACGTCTCTTAAATGGCGAGGAACGGAGGTAGTCCAAACGCCAGGGAGCAAAAGTGAGCTCGAAAGTGCATGCAATACTAAAAAAACTAAACCAGGATATGTCTTATAGAGTGCGTCTTTACCCGGTGGTTACTCTAGTCGGGGCACAACTCGAGCCAGCCACGACTAGAGTCCGACTCAATAGAGCGCAAGAGCGCCGGACAGTGTACTTCTGACACAAAGACCGGGTTGCTGCTGTAATGAGTGGAAAAGGACGCCGCAGCGCCAGAGGGCGAGTGTGAGCACTAACGCACACGCAACGCGAGGGGGCGAAGAAATCGCGGAATCGCTAAAGCGCAAGCATATAAGCTCAGGGCGCGCTGATAGCACGAGTGTGAATAACAAACAAAAGGCACGAAGCGCCAGAACACGAAAATAAACTCAAATACGCGAGGAGCGCGAACGAGAATAAATTGCGAGGAGTGCCGAAGCGCCAGAGGGCGAGCATGAGCTATAAAACAAAGAAGTCAGACCGGAAGTGTCCTATTCAGAACAAACTCCCGGCTGAAGTGAGGTCTGGTAGGCGCCGACGACCGAAGGGCACCAGCTCTGACCGTGCGAGGAGCACACAGGTACGGAACGGGAAAACCCTCGAAGTGCCCCTAATAAACGAAGTACCTGGGGGTTACCCGCCTATACCAGTCTATCGGCCCTAATAAGCCCCTGGACTTAACCACTAACTCTAGGGAACGCAGTAGTAATGTTGGTGTATTAATTTGTACTCAACGAACAACTAAACAATTAAATAATCAACTACACTTATTTATATGACTAACTAATCATCAACAAAACATTCATAATGGCGACATAGCTAGTTATAGTCATTCTGATCATATAATACCCCAAATTATGGGTCACAAAAAACAGTTGTCCACAATGATGCATGCAATAAATAAAGAAATCAGTGGAAATTTAAATGTAAGGAAAACTTGGGATCTGACTTCTGAAATGTGTGGTAAGACTTACTGTGGTAAGTTGATAGATGGTAGAATAAATTATCTGTCAGTGTGTCTTTCATGACCACCTCCATGAGAGTGAGAACGAGAGACGTCGATGTAAACTGCGAGCCTGGTTGTGTCTGTATTTTGTCCCTAGTTTATTCACTCATTTGTAACATCAGTCATGCGTAGGTAGTTTGTTTTTCTGCAAAGTTAGTGATTCCTTTCCAGACCATCCTTACAAACAGGGTGCACGAATGAACCAACTAAAGACAGAGTGGCAGTTCATCGCATACAACATATAAAACAGTGAATTACATTTAGCAGACACCCCTATCCAGAGAGGCTTACAACTGATACAATATTATCATCCAAGTTATTGCATGTTAAGTGTTTTGCTTAAAGATCCGGCAATTACAGCTTTGCGAAGGCTAGATTTTAACCCTGGACTTTCCGTTCCACAGTCCAGACCCTTATCAACTAGACCACCATAGTCCTAATATCAATGCAAAAGTTTAACAGAAAAGAAGATCCCTTAATGCAGTGGTTCAGAAATATTTTCTGCATGGTCCCTCTTTTGAAGATAAGAATAGTCGAGCCCTCTTACTCCATCACACACGTACACGTAAACTCCACTGGGAGCAAATAGCTCTGCCCCATCCTTAGAGAGCCACTGAATTAATGAATTAACTAGACAATCAAACAAAGCATAACCAAACACTGCATCATTGCATGACTGTTTTTAGTGAGATTTGAAATGTATATTTTTTGTAGCAAATCAGCCATGCAACTTCTTCATTCAAACTCATTCATTCTCACTCACTGCTATGCGAGTGTGTTACTGGGACCAGTCAGGCTAAGGGAATTCCGGACGATAAGCAAATGTGAATATGAACTCTCTTACCCGGGAAATGGTAAGGGGCATGTTGAAGTCCTTTCCTCCCTGCAAGCGGAAGCCCCATGGTGCAGGTCCATTCAGTGTCACGGTGTATGTACTCATTGTTCAAAAAAAGGTTTATGTGGTTTCTACTTCCTCCTCCAACTGGATGGGAAATATGGAGGTGAAGGTGCACAGGTACCAAGAAGCCTCTGAAAGAAGATAAAAAAGTAAAGTGAAGACAACTGTAAAAAATAAACAGGATTCCCTGCCCCTCAACCCCAAAAAGGACAGAATGTAACAATGCAAAAATAAGCCTTGAGGAAACAGAACTACCACCAAAAACACTATTTAGGCAAGATTCCAAATTAACTGGTGCAACAGACAAAAATGCACTAAGAGACAGTGGAAGAGGGTGCTTGCCTGCTCAGATGAGCTGGAGTGACAACCTAAGAATAGGCACCTCTCTGCAGAAACCGATAGCACCGATGCATTGTGGGGGGGGGGGCCTTATATGGTTTGTAACGGGACACCGAGAATGCCAGGCCTCCCATGATTCACAGGGCTAATATAGCCACCTCTTAGGCCAAAGGATGTTTCTAGACCCCTTTGCTAAGGTGGTGCTCCACCAAAGAGAAGAAGCCTACACAAGCTATAAACATATTTTTAGACAAAATATGATCTATTTCAAAATTTGATACTGTCAATTCATATTACACGAATACAAACCACTCAAAAGCTGGATGATTATATTTGCAGAAATATGTCATCTAAAATTTGCTCCCTGCTATTTTATTTTCATTTTAAATAATTATTGCATAAAAGAGTACAATGCTTTAAAAACCACCATAATCATTTACATTTACCACATTAGCAGACGCCCTTATCCAGAGCGACTCACAACTTATACAATCTTACAATCCAGGCAATTGTGGGTTAAGGGTCTTGCTCAAGGGCCCAACTGTGGCAGCTTGGCAGAGGTGGGATTTGAACCCTGGACCT
>JAVSBV010047461.1:0-11028 GCA_033117975.1 Parotocinclus spilosoma
CAATTTGGAATACGGCTGTAACGTAACAAAATGTGGAAAAAGTGAAGCGCTGTGAATACTTTCCGGATGCACTGTATTTGATGTTTACTACAAAGACAGTTTGATATTAAGGAATGTTCAGATGTGCTGATTCAGGTGAAAGTTAAACCCTGGTAAGTGTAGGTGGCTATAAAACAATATGTGACAAATTAGTGAACACAGGGTTAAATGAAGGAATGTGGGCTGAGAAAAGGGGGGCTGATTGTGAGGGAGTAAATAAAAGTGAGTGTAGGGAGAAAGAGACTGAAAGTGACTGACTGAAATACTTGAGAGGTATAACACATGATCTTAACAAATAAAGGTAAGAAAACTGACTTAAGTATATCCTACTCTGTATAATTGTAATGTATTTTACATTTAATACTATGAATCTATTTTACATTTGAACATTTATGATGATGTGAAGCTTAATTAACTTAAATGTTACACTAACATGCATTGACATAAAAAAGCTGCAAATACACTGCTCACATAAATTAGGTGATATTTCATTATTGAATATTTCATTTTGAAGTATTACCCAATTTCTTTGAGCAGCATGTATGCTATCCTATGATTAGTCGAAAGAATACATTTAAGTCAGGATGACTTTACCTATGTCAGATTTCTACTTTCAGGGCAGTTTATAACTTCAACTTTATACGTTATTAGCTATTTAAAGATCAAATAAATTAACCTTATTGAATCTGTTCTTTTGAGACTCTTCTTCATCTCCATTTTGTATCTTTTTATTTGGCATTCAAATCCTTTTTGGGTGAAAACGGTCAATGTTTAGTAAAGCTTGATAGAACAGATAAAAGCTGTGAGGAATGGACAGCAGAAACAGAGCCAAAATCTGATATCAGCATCGCACAAAAGCTCCCCATTTAGTTAGGCTTCATTCTTTAGCACAACAAGTTTCTATAGAAGCTGAAGATCATTTTCTTAAAGATTTAACTAGTGGGCCAAGAATGCAGAAAGGATAATAAATCGTCAATTCACGCAGATGATATAATCTACCCAACTTGTCAGCCACCTTAATAGACTTTTTTTTAATGGTGTGAACCGATTTTCTTGCTCAACTTCTTAAATGTTTTTTTTTTCTTTCTTATAGGGGCCAATGACAGGGAATAAAAGTCTGGGTAACACAAAAGGAAGACTACAGAAGGCCAGAGTTTAAAGAAAGTCAACCACTATAAATCACTCAATAATTGATTTAGAAAACTGTGAAAACATCTTAAGAACAGACAGAATTTACCTTCTAAAATTAAATTAATGTTATAGAAACATCATTACAGAATTTCGACAAACCCAATTAAAGGATTAGTCAACATTTTAATACTGGGACAAAAGCAGTTATGACCTTTACAGGTGATGCTAAACTCAATTTCAGCCACAGCTTTGACTATGGGTACCTTAACGGCACATCAGAAAATGGCACTGTTCGAGCCTTCCAATCTCCCTCTTCTCCTGTCATGGACAAGGTTATCAGTTTCATTACCATCACCATCCTCTTCATTACCATGATTTCTCTGGGCTGTACAATGGAGATATCCAAAATCAAGAGCCACATCATCAGGCCCAAAGGTGTGTGTATAGCGCTTTTAGCTCAGTTTGGTATAATGCCCCTCACTGCCTTCAGCCTGGCTAAGATCCTCCAGCTCGGGACAGTTGAGGCCATTACTGTATTGATCTGTGGATGCTGTCCTGGTGGGAACCTCTCCAACATCTTTGCTTTGGCTCTTCAAGGAGACATGAATCTAAGGTAATATGAATGTATAGTAGTTAAAACACTTTAAGGGTTAATAGATTTCCTTATCTGCACAGAATGATTCTTACAACTCCTTCCTCTGATAAGCTATCAGTCACTTGGTGGTCTCTAAAAGACCTTTGCACATTGTCCCGTACTCTCCACCACAACAAGGCATTTTCTGTACTCAATTGTTAAATCAGCACTATATATATATTAATTTATATAGACAAAAAGTGGACCTGTTTAGACTAACCCCAGTATTCCCTTTCCCTGCTAAAACAAAGGCCATGAAGTAATGGTTTGTCAGTTTTAGTGAAACCCTGACTGGCTTGCAGAGCTAAACTTAATGAGCCACTTTTTGAATTTAATCATTTTGTTTCACAATGAGAAGAATTGGTTCCCCATTTACAGTGCTGTTCAAAACTCTCAGGCATTCTTTATTTTTCAGTTAATATTCTGCTTATTCTTTGTTTAAGTTTAATGGTCACTGCACTTTAGTTCTCCATTGGCAGACTGTAGTACACTTTGTAGTCCAATGTTCTCTGTTCTCTAATGGTCTGGATCCTTACAGATCAGGTACTGTTTGGGTGGTGGGCCATCCTCAGCACTGCAGTGACACTGATGTAGTGGTGATGTGCTAGTGTGTGATGTGCTATAACTGCCAATGCTGGACTGAAAGTAATCCAACAAACCAAAAATGTCCAGCCACCAGCCTTCTAAAGGTAGCATCCAGATAAAAGATTAGAGGATGACTAACCCAAACTGCTCTCTCTGATTCACATCTATCAGGTGGAGCAATAAGGTGAATGTCTCGAATAAAGTGAACAACGGACAGCTCTAAGTGGACAATTCTAAATTAAACCGCATCGTTTTTAGATGTAATCTTGGGAGGTCCGGGGACACGATGGTGCAGTGGTTAGCACTGCCCCTCACAGCTCCAAGATCCACAGTTTGATCCTGACCCTGTGTGGATTTTGCATTTTCTCCCCATTTTCCCAAGACGTGTGTTCGGTTAACTGGTTAAGTGTTCCTTAGTGTGTGAGTGTTTGTGCCCTATGATCTATTGATGCCTTGTCTAGGGTTCCTGCCCCACCCTGTGTTGCCAGATATTCATTGGCTCTTCTACATCTCTGATTAGGATAAGTGGATAAGCCAATGAATGAATGAATGAATGAATGAATAATGAATGTGTTGGGATATCCACAACTTTTGGCTAGTACGTTCTACAAATTAATACCAAATATATTTTCTGCAGTATTGTGATGACCACCTGCTCAACACTTTTGGCATTGGGTGCGATGCCACTTCTCCTATATCTGTACTGCCAAGGCTTGACTGGAGTGGAGAGTGCAGTTCCTTATTTAGGTATCTTTATCTCCCTCATCATGACTTTGGTGCCCTGTGGAGTAGGCATCGCCATCAACCACTGGGCACCCCGTGTGTCACAAGTCATAATTAAGGTAAATGTTACCATACTGGAAATGCAAACTATACCTTGAATACTACCAGTTCATTAAATATAAATGTTTACCTTCACATTTGATTAGAAACAGAACCTATAGAAGAATTACATCATCAATTATGCAGATGCTTCCACAACTGCAATGATTTATCTTAAACACCTTGTACAGATGATGTCTATTAAGTCTAGCATCACAGAGGTTTTGTATGTTTTATATTTACACAGATCATATGCTTTTACTGGCCACTGAGGCCACAGACACATTAAGTAAACCTTGCTAGTAATGGGTTGGATCCTCTTTTCCCTTCAGAATTAACTTAAATCTTCAACAAGGTGTTAGAAACATTTATCTGGGATTCACTGGGATGTTCACTTGAACCTCATAGGTCGCTGCAGATTTGTTGTCTGCACATCCCTGATGCAAATTTCCCATTACCCCATATTCCAAAGGTGCTCTATTGGATTGAGATCTGGTGACTGTGAAGGTAACTTAATTAATGTGAACTTGCCATGTCCATGAAGCCAGTTTATGACTATTTGAGCTCTGACATGATGCCTAGAAGATACCGAGCAATAGATGGATATGGTCAACTGGAATACTCAGCTAGGCTGTGGGGTTTAAACAATTTTTGCTCAGTTTGCATTAAGGGGTCCAAAGTATGCTAATTAAAAAATACCACCCACACCATTACACCACAGCCTGCCTGAGCAGGATAGATCTATAGTGATTCCTTGCTGATTTTGCTGAGTTTGTCCACTTACAAAGATATGAACAGTCTATAATTTTAAGGGTAGGTTTATTTTAACAGTGAGAGACAAAATATCTAAAAGAAAATCCAGAAAACTACATTGTATAAAATATATATATTTATTTGCATTTTGCAAAGATAAATAAGTATTTGATCCCCTACCAAACATTAAGAGTTCTGGCCAATAAACTCGTTACCTGCATTAAGGACAACCGTCTTATATTGTCACCTGTATAAAAGACACGTATCCACAAATTATTCAGTCAGACTCTAACCTCTCCAACATGGGCAAGGGTTGAAATGGATGTCAGGGACAAGATCATAGACCTGCACAAGGCTGGAATGGGCTACAAAACCATAAGTAATACGCTGGGTGAAAAGGAGACAACTGTAGGTGCCATTGTAAGAAAATGGAAGAAATACAAAATGACTGTCAACCGACCTGGATCTGGGGCTCCATGCAAAATCTCACCTCATGGGTTATGGCTGATCATGAGGAAGGTGAGAAATCAGCCTAAAACTATACGGCGGGGGGAGGGGGGTGTTTGTTAATGATCTTAAGACAGCTGGGACCACAGACAGCATGAAAACCATTTGGAAAACCAGTTACACATAATGGATCAAAATCCTGCAGTGCCCGCAAGGTCTCCCTGCTGGAGAAGGCACATGTGCAGGCCCGTCTGAAGTTTGCCAATGAATACCTGGATGATTCTGAGAATGATTGGGAGAAGGTGCTGTGGTCAGATGAGACAGAAATTGAGCTCTTTGGCATTAACTCAGCTCTCCGTGTTTGGAGGAAAAGAAATTCTGACTATGACCCCCCCAAAAAAACACGGTCCCCACTGTCAAAAATGGAGGTGGAAACATTGTGTTTGGGGGTGTTTCTCTGCTAAGAGCACAGGACTACTTCACATCAATGAGAGAGTGGATGTAGCCATGTATTGTAAAATCCTGAGGGACAACCTCCTTCCCTCTGCTAGGACATTAAAAATGGGTCATAGATGAGTCTTCCAGCATGACAATAACTCAAAACATGCAGCCAAAGCATCAAAGACAGCTCAAAAGGAAGCACATTAAGGTCATGGAGTGGCCTAGTCAGTCCCCAGACCTTAATCCCATAAAAAACTTATGGGGAGAGCTAAAGGTCTGAGTTGCCAAGCGACAGCCCCAAAATCTTAATGATTTAGAGATGATCTGCAAAGAGGAGTGGATGTGCGCAAGCCTCATCATTAACTACAAAAAAGTGACTGCTTTGCTTGCCAGCATAGGTTTCACATTAATTCTTATTTAATATAAGGATCAAATACTTATTTCTCTCTTCAAAATGCAAAATTTATATATTTAATACAATGCAATATTTTGGATTTTCTTTTAGATATTCAACTTCTCACTGTTAAAATAACCCTATAAAACACTATTATTTATACAATAAATAAACCTTAAATTATAGACTGTTCATATATTTGTAAGTGGGCAAAGATTCAAAATCAGCAAGGGATCAAATAATTATTTCCCGCACTGTATGCTTTCATATTGTTTAAATTTTGCCAAGTTCTGACTCTACCATCCAAATGTCACAGTAGAAATAGACATCAATTGGATCAGGCAACATTTTTTAATCTTCTTTTGCCCAACATTGGTGAGTCCATGCTAATTGTAGCCTCAGCTGCTTGTTCTTAGCTGACAGGAGTGGCATGTAATGTGGTCTTTTGCTAAAGTAGTCCATTTGTTTTCAGATTTGAAGTGATGTGTTGTCAGAAACTCTTTTCTAAATGCCTTGGTTGTAACAAGTAATTTGAGTTACTACCAGCTCAAACCTTGCTGGCCATTCTCCTCTGATCTCTGGCAGCAACAAGGCATTTTAGCAAAGATAACTGCCATTCACTGGATATTTTCTCCTTTTCTGACCATTCTCTGTAAATCCTTGAGATGGCTACAACTCATCCCAGCCCATCTTGCACCAACAAACGTGGCATTTCCGGAATTGAAATCTATATATCTAGAGGTTGACAACACGTGTGGAGGTAAAAGTTCCAGCATAAGAGGAAACAAGAACAGCATTGCAGTTGCTACATGACTAATGCATTGATTCTCTACCATGTGATCGGCTGATTATTTCAAAATGAAATAACCCATTATGAAATATCCCCTATTTTGTGAGCAGTGTAATTCTACTCATAGGATCAAGGTCATAAAGAAAAATCTATGGAATTTAACAGGGAACTATGAACTATGCGGCTTAGAGATTAAGGTACTGGATTGTGGACCAGAAGGTTCAGGGTTTACCTCTGCCATGCTGCCACCATTGGGTCCTTCACAAAGAGATATAATATCGGGCTCCAAAGATGACGTTTGTTATAAGAATAAAATAGTTTAAAAGTTTTCTAAACTGTCTTGCCTCACAATGAAAACCAGGAGAATAGTTTGTCAGACATAAGGCTGAAGTCTAGGATCATAAAGTCTTTGTCGACAGATTTATTGTTGTTAATGAAAATTTACTCATTAAGACTTCATTTATACTCTATAGATGGGAAGCTATAATGGGTTGAGTCATATTTATTAATATTGCAGCAATACATCTTTCTATTGAGTAAGGTTCCTGCTTCCTAACAAATTTGGTTCCATTTTGAAAAACACAATTAATAACATTTGTTTGTGTGTGTGTGTGTGTGTTCTTAAACAGGTTGGACTTAGCATCTTACTAATTGCCACTGTGGCGATTGGTGTGATGTGTGCCATTACCCTAAGAGGAATGATGTGGCTTGTGCTCACTCCTCAACTCATGGCAGCGGCAGTCCTCTTGCCTTTTATAGGCTACCTGTTAGGGTACACCCTGTCTGCAATCTTTCGACACAATGAACAGTCAGTACTCCAAGTACTAAAAAAAAAATACTTTTTATATCATATCCAGTGCTGTCATGTTCCATCTGATAAAGCAAGACTACATGTTTTCCACTTTTTTGTTGCTTTTCCAGATGCAGGAGGACCATTGCTATGGAGACCGGCTGTCAAAACATTCAGCTATGCACTACCATTTTGAAAGTGACTTTCCCTCCGGAGGTCATTGGACCCCTGTTCCTTTTTCCACTCATGTACATCATATTTCAGGCCGCTGAAGCTCTGCTATTAATTTTCCTCTTCAGAATATACAGAAAATTTAAATCTACAACTGAAGGTAAGCCATCACGCTTAGAAAAGAAAGGATGTGCATAATAAAAATGCAATTACATGATACAAAGATTGAAAAATTACAAAATGATTACACATGTACATATGCACACACATTGTACTGTGCAAATGTCTTAGGCCATTTAGATTAGTTACAACATTGTTTTAGCAATGGTACGTATGATCATACAGTGGGGAAATAAGTATTTGATACACTGCTGATTTTGCAAGTTTTCCCACCTACAAAGTATGGAGAGGTCTGTAATTTTTATCGTAGATACACGGTGTATACTGTTTGAGACAAAAAAAAAAATCTGAAAATCACATAGTATGGTTTTTAAATAATTAATTTGCCTTTTATTGCATGACATAAGTATATGATCACCTACCAAGAAATCTGCAAGAATTCTGGCTCTCACAGACCTATTACTTTTTCTTTAATAAGCCCCTGTCCTCTGAACTCATTACCTGTATTAATTGCACCTGGTTGAACTCGTTACCTGTATAAAAGACACCTGTCCACACACTCAATCACACGCCAACCTCTCCACCATACCCAAGACCAAAGGCCAGGGACAAAACTGTAAACCTGCACAAGGCTGGGATGGGCTACAGGACAAAAGGCAACAGCTTGGTGAGAAGGTAACAATTGTTTGGTGCAATTATTAGAAAATGGAAGAAACACAAGATGACTATCAATCTTCATTAGTCTGGGGTTCCATTCAAGATCTCACGTCATGGGGTAAGGATGATTCTGAGAAAGGTCTGGAATCAGCCCAGAACTATATAAGAGTACCTGGTCAATGATCTGAAAAGAGCTGGGACCACAGTCTCAAAGATGACCATTAGTAACACACTACACCGTCATGGAATACAATCATGCAGGGCATGCAAGGTCTGCCTGCTCATGTCAGCAAATATCCAGACCCGTTTGAAGTTTGCCAATTAACATCTGGATGATCCAGAGGAGGCATGGAAGATGCTCATGTGGTCAGATGAGTCCAGAAGAAGAAGGATGAGTGCAACCCCAAAAACACCGTCCCAACCATGAAGCATGGGGGTGGAAACATCATACTTTGGGTGTGCTTTTCTGCAAAAGGGACAGGACAACTGCACTATATTAAGGGGAGGATTGATGGGAGTCATGTATCGCAAGATTTGCAAGCCCAACAACCTCCTTCCCTAAGGAATGGCTCGAAGTAGCATTTCAAGGTCCTGCAGTGGCCTAGCCAGTCTCTAGACCTGAACCCAATAGAGAATCTTTGGAGGGAGCTGAAACTTGATGTTGCCTGGTGACAGTCCCAAAATTTGCAAGATCTGAAGAAGATCTATATGGTGAAGTGAGCCAAAATCCCTGCTGCAGTCTGTGCAAACTTGGTCCAGAATTACAGGAAACATCTGACCTCTTTAATTGCAAACAAAGGTTTCTGTACCAAATATGAAGTTATATTTTTCCATTGTACTTATTTCATGTGATAAAATGCAAAGTAATTAGTTAAAAACTATACATGTGATTTTCTGAAATTTAGTGCACCTACAATAATAATTACAGATCTCTCCATTCTTTGTAAATGTGGGAAAATCTACATCTTCAGTGTATTCGTATTTCCCCCACTGTATATAATTATCAGTCTGTGTATTAGAATATAACCACAAAATACAGTACATTTGCATGCAGTATTAAAAAGGCTATAGGCTACAGTGGCAAGTATTTAGTATGACGTACCTACCTTGATCAAGAATGGGTTTTCTTAGTATGCACATGCACGCTACCGTAACCTGGCACAAAGCAGGGTTGGATTTATCTATATTTTCCATTGTAAGATTAAACCATTTCACCAAAAAGTGACTATCTTAAACAGGTTTGCCAATAATTGTGGAAGGTAATGTAGGTAGATTTACTTTGTCAGCTGTATAATTTACACAAACCTAACTCTGTATACTGGTGTTTTTTTGGCAGAGAAATCTATATATCTGGAGGTTGACAACACATATACAGAAGTGAAAGTTCCAGCATAAGAGAAAAACAAGAACAACATCATGGGGAGCAGCATGTTACCAGCTTCTGAGCTGAATACTGTGGCCAGCTGTAAATTCAAAACAAAAAGCCCATTCTAAAGTTTGTCTTTTCCTTTACAAAAAATATTGACATAGTACTGCAATATTTCAAGATACATGTAACTCATTTTGTGTGAAATGAAATGAAAACTTCAAAATGCTTTTGCAAAGTGAAACAATACATTAATAAGAGCAACAAAAAAGCAAATGGAACATTTCCACAGTTTAAATAATATTTAATCAATAATCACCAGAAATTATTTACAATGCAGATAAATTAAAACTTTTATAAAACAAAAATATTACGCCTTCCAAGTCACTTCTTTCTATTTCAAAAAAGAAAACATGTCACACAAAACAGGACTCTACTTTTTGGTATGAAATAAATCAATTAACAGTAAGTTATTCATTGTTTGCTCCTGAAAATGTACATTGCCGAAGCCCGCAGAATAATAATAAAAAAAAAAAAAATCCTTGCTTCATTCCTGCTTGTATAATTAAACATATATTTTTTTTACAAATGCTAATATCAATAGCTCAATTTTTATTGGAATTTTAAAGTCGAAAATATTCAACAGTAAAATCCAAACGTAAAATATAAAATACGGTCAATTCAAGTGTACTCGGTCAAACTGTAAGATGCCATTGTCACATTTTATTTAACCGTACACTGATTCCTATGAAAATGCAGCCTCATTGCATATAAAGCTAATTAACAAAAGGACAGATAATGTAAAATCAGATCAATGTCAGCATGCATTCAGTAGCCTAGGTGTTTCTTTGCTTTTGGACTATACCCATGCCTTTAAATTTGCCATATTTGAATCAACTGGCTCGCTATCCCAGTCTAAAGCTCTCTTAAGTAACAATGTACATGCCTTATTACATTTCTGTAACACATACCAAATTGTTACACATGTCCAATAGTCAATTCAACAACAATTAACATATGTTTGGCAGTGACAAATCAATAGACAGGGATAAAACCCAACTCAGTATCAGGGTAGAAATAGCCCTTATCATGGTGTGGCAGTGCATACACCATAAAGCTTTTCCTTAGACGCCACTACAAAGCTAAGAATGGGATGGCATTCTTCTTCACTCACAATACAAAGCAAGCAAACAAACACTCAGTGGTAGCAAAGTGTCCATACATCAAGTGATGCGTGTTTTCTTAATGTGGTGATAGGTGATGGGGTGGAATATCTTGCAAAAGTGATCGTTCAGTTTGTTTAATAACAAAATAATATTTAAACTTTGAGTAAGGCCTTTAAAAGAACTAACTTTTTGTACAGTGTCAAGTCTCTCTGCTACATGTCCAAGTGGTACAACACGACAACAGAGAGGGATCTGTGCAGGATATGAGTGACGTGTGTGAAACGTGAGTGTGTGTGGTGAGAGGTCTTGAGTGGACAGTATAAGTGGCTTGAATTAAGGATTAAGTCTATCTAGTTGAGTATCACCTGAGATGGGCTGTATGGTGCAGAGGTGCAATTCAGTGTTGAATCACAGCAGTTAGGCCTGCATGGCTGCAGTCTTTGTAGAGCCCCAGCAAGCAGGGGCTGGCCTGGAATTTTCAGGATTCCTTTAATAAGGGAATGTCTAACAGGAAGAGTAAGAGAGCAACAATTATTTACAAACACAAGCAAGGCAACCATTTCTTTACAAAAAGCCATTTTTTTCTACGAAATTCCTTCCTGCCCAAATAAAAGCAAAAAATAATTCTGCTGAGCTTGATAAGTATGCATTACACACACACACACACACACACACACACACACACACACACACACACACACACACACACACACACACACACA
>JAVSBV010047472.1:0-11028 GCA_033117975.1 Parotocinclus spilosoma
GTGGCCTAGATGTTAATTAAATAAATA
The DNA here is from genome assembly GCA_033117975.1 of Parotocinclus spilosoma. Lineage (NCBI taxonomy): Eukaryota > Metazoa > Chordata > Actinopteri > Siluriformes > Loricariidae > Parotocinclus > Parotocinclus spilosoma. Next base: position 28 of record JAVSBV010047472.1, read on the forward strand.
CTAAAAGTATATTAAATTATAGCAAAATTAGGTTAATAAATAAATAACAATAATAGAAAATTTTGAAAATAAACTAAATTATAAAACAAAATAGATTATAAAATGAGTCCTTAGTGGGCCATCCGGAGATACCATGCACAGGCGAACCGAAGGCGGAGCCAGGAGAAGAAACTGGCTATCCACCTAGAACCTTCACCTTCAGGGGAGTGATAAGTTACAGCACAGATTCATTGGGCATTTTAAGATAGTTGAGTGTATTAAACCTATCACTTGCCATTTTTTTGCCACCCCACATGCTCACCCAGTTTGTTTCCCTCCTCAGAACCTGGGTCCCTGGTCCACTGGCAAACTCTCTCCTGGTCGAGCCGCTCCCTGTTGAGGTTGACGGTGCCCAGGCCTATACGGTCTGTGGAGCGGTCACTGGGTGGGGTACAGTCCTGAGGAGCGATGTTGGGTGGATTCCGGGAGCATCTTGGACCGTCTTCTCATTAGGGACTTCCAGTCCTTTGGGGGATGGGGAGAGGTTGAGTCCGGCACAGCATACATTATTAACACACACACCTGATACTCCATCAACCATTTACTTAATCACACACCGTATATATTCTCTCCTCTTCTCTCCACTCTTGATTTGGCTTGAGGGTATGCCTTAGTCTGCCTTAACACAACAAAACAGCCATAAAGAACATCCAAGATGACACGCACCCCTTTCCGATTGCTACAGTATTAAAGCCCAAGGTGTGTAGGGACACCATGAACTGCTGCTCAAGCTCCTGGAACAGAACCTCACCTAATTGTTAATAAATGCTGACCTGATCACTACCGCTGCGATTGACTCAGATCCCTGGTCCACATTACACCTGAAATGCAGGAATTGATGTTTATTAACAAATAAAGTGAACTTAATCAGACAAAACATTAAATATTCTGGGTTTGGTCTATCAGTCATGATATAAAATTCAAAGTACACAGTCAAAGGACACCCTGTAGGAGCCTGTAGGAGCATACGAATTCTTAGCTTTATTCTTTTTCTCTCCAGCTCCATCCAAACTCTCTTAATTCACAGAGTGGAATAACCTGAACTCTTCCCGCTCAAACTTGAACCCTCCTTCTTTCCGGTAACTCTTTTCACAATCAGAGCTCTGGGCATTCTGGAGTGAAATTTAAATATGTGTCCACCACAACGACGCGCTTGTAGGTAAGGCCTATACAGACATTTATATGATTTATCAATTAGAGATCACAGAGAGGCACAAAGGTTAAGTGTAGGTCAGCTAAAGGTAAAAATATTTTTTACACTTTAATTGTTCAGCTTAAGGTATACCACTTTCCAAAATAATTGTATAAAACTTTACACATTTTATAAATCAGACATATGTCCCTATATACTCTGCTCATAAAATTATGGGATACAATTTTTGTGAGCAGTATATTATTTTTTGCAGTAGTGTTTAAGTATCCACAGTTTGTTCTAAAAATGCATTGACAGCGTTAATCACTGTCAATACATATTGTTTGACAAATCCATTACATGCTGAATTATAAAACATATTGGAAGTGAAAAACGAAAATGATTATTGTCATGACTGTGGCCTTTCCTCACTACATTTCCCAGCGCTCATCATCCCTGCCATGTGGCTACCTATGTCATGCACTGCAGGGGGTCTTCATTTAGCACATGGTTCTTATCTTCTGCCATGTGCTGCGGCTCCCCAGGAGACTGAATAGGATTAAGTGAGTATGGAAATTATGTAATACATGAATGATTAAGAACTTGGCTCTCTTGCACAGTGCTCTGACTTACCATCAAGACAAGTTGATCAGTGACTCGCAGACTTGTTCCAAAATCTAGTAGATCTCTAGCTAGATTAGACATGCACAAGAGTAGTCACGCTTTATCCGTGCCACCTATATTTTATATTACATATATATTCACCAATATATTTTAGCATCGATATCTCTAGCAATTATTGATTTGATAATGGTATGCAATAAAATAAACATTAAGCAGTGAATAAAGCTTTACTTTACTCACTGATAAGGGATGTATCAGCCACATGTAGTTTTAAATTAAATTTCTTGAATGCTATTTGGCTCAACATTCATTATAGTGTAGGTCATTTTCATATCAGGATATGGTGTTAAACACACATATTGTAATGTTAAGTTGTATTTGTATTGAAAGAGGTTAAATTTTGTTAAATTGGCAGCTTATGACTCTGCATCATAAGTGTGCAATGTAAAACTAGTCAATCCTACAGCAGTACTCCCATATGGACTCATCGAGATCCTTTAACATATACCATTAAATTCACAAACAAATGTCTTCTCATTGGAGTCTAATGCTTAAAAACGGCCAGATGGTTAAAAGTATTTTGCATCTATTTCCAGGCGTACTTAGGGTACATTTGCATTAGGTTATGTACAATGTGCAAATTGTGCATCTGGTCCCCATACATGTACATGGAAAAAAAATGACTCAATGTGTTAATTTGATAATATTTGTTCAGATAACATGAATCAGGTTTGCCTGTAATCCAGCCACCTCACAACCTAGGTAGCAATAGTTGTAATTTAAATTTTAAAATATTTTTTCTATATTAAGCTTTCAGTCACAGGGCACACCCCTAGCATTGCCAGGGTCGACTTTTCCTGGTTTGTCTGGGCTGTGCCAAATGTAAGGCCTCAATTAGGGCTGGGTCCAGGACCAGCACCACTTCCAGGTTAATTGATGTCTCTAACAGTGGCCCTTAGTGTGTGACTGTGTGCGTGTGTGTGCCCTATGATAGATTGGCGCCCTGTCTAGGGTTGTTTCTACCCTTGCACCCAGAGTCGCCGGGTGGGCACCGGCTGGCCTGCAACCCCATGGTTGATTAAGCGGAAGATATTGAATCAATTAATAAAGTAACATGTTGTAAACAAACTAAGACTTATGTTATGTTTACCACCAAAATACTAAGTAGATCTAATATTCCTACTTCTAACTTCAACATCTTGGATGTCAGGATGTCCACAGCTCATGGTCAAACAACACCAGAAGTCGGTGCTAAGTATAACTATAATTTTAGCACTGTATTTTACTGTTGAGGTGGATAAAGAAGTACATACACACGCGAAACAGGAAACTTACTCACAGAACACTCTTTATTGATAGCCAGAATCACAGACAACTAAGGACTAAATACCAATCAATATAACATGACTGCCTACAAACACAGGCCAGCCAGCTCAATCCACCCTTAGACATAGTCAGCCTGCTCACAGCAGGTACACAAGCATATTACAGCACTTACCTAATTAACACATAAACAGGCACCCAAGCATAAAAAGATAGAACTACATAGGCATTAACATTTACATTTACAGTATTTAGCAGATACCCTTATTCAGAGTGACTTACAAAAGTGCTTTAGAACATCCGTAACAATCTATTACTAATAATCAGGAATCTAAACAAGAATACACTTCTGGAACTGTAAAGTGTGTGAGTTTTTTAAGAAAGAGAAAGATAGAGAGAGAGTCGAGAGAAAGAGAGAAGGCTGGGGGGGGGTTACTTGAGGTGAGTGCGGAATAAACGAGTCTTCAAACGGCGTTTAAAGATACCCAGAGACTCAGCTGTTCGAACATTGAGGGGAAGTTCATTGCAGCACTTAGAAGCCAAAAGAGTAGTGCTAGAGGACCTTAGTGTATGAGGTGCAGTGTACAGGGTGTGATAAGTGCTGCAAGATAGGAGGGTGCAGGCCCATTTTTAGCTTTGCAAGCAAGCATCAGAGTTTTAAATCTGATACAAGCAGCTACAGGGAGTCAGTCAAGAGAGTGGACCACTGGTGTAGTGTGTGTAAACTTGGGAACATTGAACACAAGTCTTGCAGCTGAATTCTGGATCAGCTGTAAGGATCGGAGCGCGGTCAGAGGTAGCCCCGCTGAGAGAGTTGCAGTAGTCCAGTCTTGAGAGGACAAGGTCCTGGTAGGGACAAGAGTCACCTGAAAAAAGCAATACGTATGTCTTGCCAGGATATAGCTTAGGGTGGTGATCCGCCATCCATGATGATATGTCAGCTATGCATGCTGAGATCTTTGCATAGACATGAACCCACATAACATGGCCTCTGAACTGCAATGCAGGGGCCAATCAGCCCCCGGAGCCATGATATAGCCAAGGTATACATAAGAGCATCTCTAAATGCACAACACATTGAATAAAAAGCAGTTAGGCTATTGCAACAGAAAACCAAACTTTAGCTAAGTACAAGCAAACAAGACTACAATTGGCATGGGCTAACCAAAATTTTGCCGAAAAAGCGTTGTTTAAATTCCACCAACTATTACAGAAAAAACTAAGATTAAAAAAAAAAGGGAAAAAAAAAATTTACTCAGCCCTGACATATACTGATCACAAAAATTAGGGTATATTTCAATTTTGTGGATAGTGTTATATTGCTGACTAACTACTAGACTACAATACTAAAGAAATATTTGCATACATAAATTAGTTAAATTCTTATGTATATCAACTTCCAAGTCTTTCAAGGAGGGTGGGTTTCCTTCCAAGGTCTCTTCCTTATAATGTTTAGAGAGAATTTCCACTGTTTTTGCTTGCTCAATTTGAGATTGGCCTTAGATATTTTAAGATTAGCTAAAATTGTAAAACTGCTTTGAGACAATGCTACGTTGTAAAAAGCGCTATAGAAATAAATAAACTTGAAATGAACTTGAACTGATCAAAAGAGCAAAATCAGAATATAGGCTGATATTCAGTACTGGTGAAGTACAGACATTCCCACAGTAACTGAGCTTCTTCTCTTTACAAGTACAGACGTGACGATAGAAGCTTTAAAACGGTTCACACCCCAAAATCCATGTGTCAGTAAACATTACATGAATTCATGTCATAAAGTACTGCACTGGATATTATGTTAATCTGTTCTGATACCAGTTCAGCTTTTCATCCAGTATCGATCCTTTCTAAGGCTCGGTAAACAGTTCATATTCATATTCAGTCATGCATTCAGTATCCACTTTGCTCTAGATTCACTCTGGGTCCAGAAACACTCGATGCAAGATGGAAATAGACATCGGATAGACACGGAGTCAGTCTATATAACATAAAAACATATTCACAAACACATTGAGTGACCTGGGGTAGCCAATCCGCCTGCTGGAATGATTTTGGGATGGAAAATGGAGCACAGGCATTAATCAGAGGGCCAAATCCTGACCACGCTACTCCCATCATATATATACAAAGCCTCTGGGAAATCATCATACTAGTTTTAAATAGTCCCTTTTTTGTTTTACAATCTGAAAACAAAATCCACTGAGAGACATTTTTTTGTTTATGTCAGCTCAGCTGTATTTACACATATTCAATGACAAAACAGGCGAGTTCTTAAAATGAATATACAACTTAAAAACTAGAGGAGCAGACTTGGAAAAGTGAGTTAATATGCCGTTGGTCCAACTCTTGCTTTAATTGGAACCATCAGTCTCGTTGGATATGCCTCTGCCCACTCTGCACCTAGATTAAGGAATATTTGTACATTTTTCCTTGCAGAATGTTTCAATTTCAATGAGTCAAATTTTGGGGTGAGTTTCAACTTTCCGATTCAGGTCAGGGCTCTGACTTGGCCACTCAATGATAGTCCCTTTCTTATCCATAAACCAACGACAATGTCAGTGACAGTGTCATTTTTATAGGGTTGCTCTGGGAGCTGAACCAGGATCCCATCTTCAGCTGTTGATTAGATTTGATGCAGGTTTTCCTCTAGAACGGAAAAATACATGAACACAATGCTGCCACCACCATACTTCACAGTAGATAAGGCACAGTTTGAGTGGTGTGTTATGGTTTCCAGTACACAAGGGTCAATCCTGGTCTCATCAAACCTTTTTTTTACTACTTGTCTTTACTACTTGCCCATAACAGCCATGTCTTAATAAACGAGGACATACAAGTTGTACATTTTTCCTTTTTAAAAACATACATACGACGGAATAATGAATTTAATACGAGATTATATGTCACGTTCAGTCACCGTGTCTTTATTTAACAGGTTTGCTTTCATTACTAGCATCATCAGTGTCATCATGGCCTGTTCTGAAATGTAAATCTAATCCCGTGTAATGAGCTTAACTCTATTTAAGCAATTACCTTCTTATGCAACTCATTATAATAATGAGCCCAAAAGCTGCTTGGCTACAGAGCCTATTACTGATAAGTGCCCCAGCTGGGTTGAAACTTGTCCCTTGTGCTTGCTTTGGGCAGTGCTAGATCACTGGACAATTGGAAGGTAGTTTGATTTTTCCATGTTAAACAAGAAGATTTGTTATCATTATGGTGTGTAGGAGTATATTCAAAAATGCCAGTTATCTCATCAAAAGCACTTACGTCACCCCTGTGTCTGGACTACTCGCGCCATGCTTGCATCGCTCAGGGTTCCTGTGCTGAGGGCTGAGAAAAGTCAGTACCTTAAAGTAGGAGCATAGTAGGTGTGAAAACGCGACAAAAGGAACGTAGTTCTAAGAACTATGAAAAACTGAGGTGCGAAAGTGGCTTTTTTTGTTGTAACATTTACATTTACAGCATTTAGCAGAAGCCCTTATCCAGGGTGACTTACAACTTCTACAATCTTACAATTCAAGCAATGGTGGATTAAGGGCCTTGCTTAAGGACCCAACTTTGGCAGCTTGGCCGAGGTGGGATTTAAACACAGGACCTTCAGGTCCAGAGTCCAGAGCCTTAACCGCTAGGCTACCGCAGTCCCCAAAATGTTCCTAATTTGATGGGACAGCAAGGTGGCTAGCAAAGTCGCCCAGCTTGGACTCCACATGTATGAAGTTTACATGTTCTCCCCCTGAATTGTGTCCCAGAGTGGTATGTGTGTGATGGTGCGTGTGTACGTCTTCCATAAACGCAAGTGCGACCATATAAAGTATGTTCCACATCCGAGTCAGTGAGGCTTCGTTCATTCCCAAAACAAACCTATTTTCTCAGTTTGGGGAACCTCGCAGGATTTGCTTGCCCTCTGCCTTCGCCCCTTCCCTACACAGAGGCTCTGACGACAATGTGTCGTTCTTCGCACCGCTCCGTAGTTTCCTCGGTGCCAGAGGACCATTTGTTCTTCCTGATTCATTTATCACTTACAGCCAAGAAAAGCGGGAGAGTGTGTATTCCTCTTAGTGTAAACTTTGCCAAAATGCTGCTGGAGAAACTGAGATAATCGTGAGGCTGGTAAAGAGGTCGTACGGTGAACGGAAACACAAAGGGTTCGTGCTGGAAAAAACCTAATGGTGCCTTGGGTTTGGGATTTACAAGGGCTAACCAGGTCAAAGCGCTCCACACCGGGAACATGTTTACAAATGGTTCATTGAAATATGTATCTGTGAGACGTCAACGGCCTTGAGACTGTAAATAACTGCTTTTTGTTGCTTATCATAACTCTGACTTTAAAGCAAACCGCTTATGCCATGTTTGTGAGTTTATAATGCATTCTTTTCTCCGTCTCCCGTTCCGATTCTGTTTCTGGAGGTCGGTGAAAGGTCAGAACGTTGCATTAACCACTCAGCCGTAATATGACTGGATTCCGAAGCATGCAATGCAGAGTATTTTGCACATAAGGGCCAAACCCTCAACAGTACTCGTTTTTTGGTGGGTTCCTCCTTACTCATTGTGCTGTCATGACTTGCGTTCCATCAGGTTCCATCTCTAGTGGGGAGCTGACAGCTTCATAGATGTTCATAAGTTAACAGTGTATGTAACGCCGGTTCTGTTTTCTGTTTTCCACCGTCTGTTGAAAGTGTTGCATAGCAGCTTCGTTCGCTCGCTCTCAAACAGTGATGAATCACCGTGAGCGGCCTGGTGCACCCTGGGTAATCCCTCTAATTTACTGTATTCTCCCAGTCCTGTGGCGGTTAAACAGTCCGGGCCATGAAGTCAAACAAAACCAGCGGGCCAAGTCCATTTTAGGCAAAATGCAGAACCCGAGTCCTCGCTTTGTAGGGTGTGTTAGTAACGGGGTTGGTAAACTCTTGCTTGGTCTCAGTCCTTCTCCTTTGCTCATCCTGTAGGTCTCTCACTTTCTCTGTCTCTCTCTAAAGCTCTCTTATGCTCTGTTGAACTCATGCGATCGTACAGCTTTTTGCACTCGCTCGCTGCTTGTTTTAACATGCACAACTCATCAGTGGCTCATTGTTGATCATGATGATCCAGTGGGGGTTGCCAGAGTGTTAAACGTTTCCCAGGGAGGAGCCTGACTGGAGCTTCATGCAGGAAAGCAAGACTCCAGGTGGCCTGAATCTGTCCACACTTTACAGTTTATATTGTATTTATATATCCTGTCCAGTAGTAAACGATTTATTTTGGCTTTATTTAAGCCACATTTCTTACTTTATGCTGAAACTGATTTTGGCATAAATGGTATGGTCCAAACACAGACCTAGTGGACATGTTCCACCTGGCTTTCAAATATTTATTAGTTACATAGTTCAGCTTTATACACGTTGTATATATATGTTATTATAGGCAGAGCCTTACTAAAATGGTTAAAATATAAGACATTGTTCTAGACCAGCGTTTCTCTGGTCCTGGTCCTGGTCCCAAGCTCTGCATCACCTGACCCACCTGCTCAACTCGTTAACGAGCTCGTTACGGAATTAAAATGGGTGCAGAGCAGGGGAGGATTGAGCAGCATTGTTCTAGACTGACATTTCAAAGTGTAATAACATAGAGCCTTGGGGAACACCTGCAATGTGTAAAGTTGACCGCCCACTTTATCAGGTACACCTGTTCAACTGCTGGGTAACGTAAATACAAATACTCCCCGTTTGACGATGGCCCAACTTACGATATTTTGTCGATGTATCTAAATTTCATTGGAATATTAAATTTGGCTCTTGGGTAGCACAGCTGCCTCACAGCAAGAAGATCTTGGGTTGAAACCCAAGGTGGAGCGGCCTGAGTCCTTTGTGTGTGGAGTCCTCCCCGTATCTGCATGGGTTTACTCCGGGTACTCTGGTCTCCCACAGTCCAAAGACATGTGTGTTACGTTAATTGGGGGCCTCTAATGTGACCCTTAGTGTGTGACTGTGTGTGTAACTGTGTCTGTGTGCCCTAAGATGGAATGACACCCCTGGTGTTGATGGATTGATGCCCCCTAGTTGCCAGGTGGGCCCCGGCTGGCCCGTGACCCCATGTGGATTAAGCGGAAGATAATGGATGGATGGTATATATTTAATCCATGAGTTTAAGAAAGCATGGATTTGTCAAAACGTAGCCCCCTTGTCAATTGGGCACTACCTGCATCGCTAAGGCTTTTAGACATGGTCAAGATGACCTGATGAGGTTCAGACCAAGGATCAGAATGGGGAAGAAAGGTGATCTAAGTAACTTTAAAGGTGGCATTACTGTCTAGAAAGGGTAGTTCTCTGAGTGAAAATGCTCTGTGAAGTATTGGCGATTGAAGCCAATAGAAAGGCAAAAGTAACTCCGATAACCTGGATCATGAGAAATGCAGAAGCATCTCGGAATGCATAGCGAGCTACAGCCACAGAAGGCCAGACTGGGTGCCACTCCTGTCAGGCAAAAACAAGCAACAGAGGCTATAATTCCCACAGACTCACCAAAACTGGAAAAACATTGGGCTGATAAGTCTCGATTTCCACTCACATTCGGACTGTAGGATCAGAATTTGGTCTAAACCACATGAAAGCATGGTTTCCAATCCCTTGTATCAACAGTTCACTGTGATGGTGGTACCCAATACTAACAAGGTGTTTCTAATAAAGTGGCTGGTGAGTGTATTTGTGTACATGTGTACGTGTTGCATATATGTGCAGGGGTTTATCTATAAGATAACCACTTTTCCTTGATCCCTGAGTTTGAAGGGCTGATTACTTGTGTCCAGTCTTGCTTTATTTGGAATATACTGTAAACGAGGTGCCTTAGCATGAGGGTATAAAGACTGGCTCATCTGGGACTAAAGCACTAGGGCTGAAAGTTTTTACAAGCCTATACAACTCTGTGGAGAAACAACAAATATTAGGGTTAATCCGGTTGCGATGTGGCCCTGGAGCACAGTTTGATACAGATTTGACGTTTCGAACAATACAAAATCTTAAAGAGCTGATTTAATTTATGCAGCAACAACATTGGTACATGCAGTAGCTTGTCCTGATATGCAATTATCTATGCTACACATAAAATATGGAGCTAAAATATCAGTTTTAATGTGTGTCTGATTACGGTGCCGGAGTTGATCCAATGCCCCAGCAAAGGACTAATCACTGAACTTGCTGAAGTAAACCCGGTTGTCTAATTCCGTCTTTCGGAACACATACAACATGATATCATAAGAAAAACTGATCCAACATGAGGTAATGATGCTAGGGAGATAAACAAGAATCCGACTACACAGGCTATACTTAGCAAGCAGACAGAATGTAACACCATTTATCCTAGGTTACACTGCCTAGATGTTGTGGTAACGGCCTACAGTGTGGATTAGGAAAGTCGTTTTCCATGGAAATTGCATAGACTTGCCTTTATCTACAGAGATATTACAGAACAAATGTCATTTCTAAACAATTTCAGTGCATATTATTTTACAGTGGGGTCTACAGTGGATCACTCTGTCACTCCCTCCACAGATCTCCGGTTCAGTTCCCTATGTGTGGGTTTTCTCTGGTATTTATCTACTTAACTGTGCATTAGGTCGACTCTTGTCTCAAAATGTTACCACTGTGAATGTGTGTTTGTTAATTTGTTTATTTGGCTTCAGTGGCTATCTTAGCGACACACAAGGTTATATCCATACACAAAATCATCTCAAGACTACATTTACATTTCCAGCATTTAGCAGACGCCCTTATCAACTTCCAATTGATACAGTCTTACAATCCAAGCTATTGTGGGTTAAGGGCCTTGCTCAAGGACCCAACTGTGGCAGTTTGGCAGATGTGGAATTTGAACCCTGCTCCAGAGTCCGTACCTTAACCACTAGGCCA
>JAVSBV010047483.1:0-24300 GCA_033117975.1 Parotocinclus spilosoma
CTCTCTCTCTCTCTCTCTCTCTCTCTCTCTCTCTCTCTCTCTCTCTCTCTCTCTTTCTTTCTCTCTCTCTCGCTCTCTCTCTCTCTCTCTCTCACTCTCTCTCTCTCGCTCTCTCTCTCTCTTTTTCTCTCCCTCTCTCATCTCTCCCTTTCTTTCTCTCTCTCTTTCTTTCTCTATCTCTCTCTCTCTCTCTCTCTCTCTCTCTCTCTCTCTTTCTGTGCGCATGCGCGGGCGTGTGAGGAGTGAGTGAGGCGTGTGTGAGAGCGGCTGGTTATTCTGGCTTCTTTGCTTGCATTGTTTTGTTTTTTTTTCCCTTTCACTTTTTTTTTTGTTTTGTGTAGTTTTGGGTGAGTGGGTGGGGGTTTAGGGGGATTAAAACGCCGGTTTTAAACCGGGTGTGGTGAGGAGCATGGGGGTGGTGGGGTTTGAGCAGCTCTCACGCCGGCATGGCGTTAAGGTGCCGGTCGGCGTGGAGTGCTCGGTAGAGGAGTGTGGTTTAGCGGTGGGAGCGGTGGTGGGGTATACCGCCATTCGCTCCGCATCTAGAATGAACAGTGCTATTGTTCTGTTTTTAGACGAGGTGGAGAAAGTAAACACGCTGGTAGAGAGAGGCATTGTGCTTAAAGACCTGCATACTGCTGTGTTTCCTCTGGTAAATCCAGCGAAAAAAGTGATCCTGAGCAACGTCCCCCCGTTTATTACTGACGATATGTTAAAGAGGGAGCTTTCCCGGCACGGACAGATTGTGTCCACTTTTTTTAAAATTCCCGTGGGCTGTAAATCCCAACTACTTCAGCACGTCATGTCCTTCAGGCGGAGGGTGTTTATGATTCTAAAAAGTAATGAAGAGTTAAACTTGGCGCTGAAATTTAGAATTGATGACTTTGATTACGTCATTTATGCGACTACCGAAAACATGAAGTGTTTCGGTTGCGGGCTGGAGGGGCACCTGGTGAGACACTGCCCGAAAAGAGCTGCAGAGCCTCAGCCTGGGCCCAGCCGAGCTGACGCAGTCTCGGCCGGAGGGGATCAGGCGGAGGTCCAGGCGGTAGAGGAGGTGGTGGAGGGAGCAGATGGGCTCACAGGGCACACAGGTGAAGGAGAAGGTACACAGAAACATAGTGATAGTGTGAACAGTAATGAGGAACAGGGTACAGTAGGGAATGAAATGGTGGTGGATGAAGTGGAACAGTGTGAGGAGAAGGAGATGGTTCCGAAACGGCCGGCTGATAAAACACAGCCCGGCCGAACTGTTAAAAAGTCAAAAATACAGAAACTCCCAGCAACACCTTCCGAAATGAGAGCTGACAGGAGTGACTCGGAGGAAGACCCCATGTCTGGTTCTGAAAATGGACTTATTGTGCCAGCTGTGGCGGAAAAAAAGGCGTTTAGAGCCGGATCAGCGGGCTACAGCGCGGACCAGATTCGCAGGTTTCTAAGTGAAACAAAAGGTAAGAGAAACGTCCGAGTAGAGGATTATTTCCCCAATTTAGAGCTGTTTGTTCAGTCCACAAAAGGGTTAATGAGAAGTGAGGAGGAGGGTGGGATTGGGGAGCCTGAAGTTCATCGGTTGAAGAAGTTGGTTTTTAGGGTTCAGGAAATAATAAGAACACGTAAATAGAGCGAAATGCCTTTTTTCTCTGCAACCATGCTCGTTTGGGATTTACTATTTTTATCTATTTTAATCTTTGTGATGTATGATTTTAAAATAACTTCTCTTAATCTAAATGGAGCGAGAGATGTGAGAAAAAGGGCACTTCTATATGAGCTGTTGAAGGTTAAACGGGTGGACGTTGCTCTGGTGCAGGAGACGCACAGTGACAGGAAGAATGAGGCGGACTGGCAGAGGGAGTGGGGGGGCACGGTGGTGATGGCACATGGAGGCTCCACCTCTGCGGGGGTAGCTGTGCTGTTCGCTAGGAGCTTATTACCCCAATCTTATGAGTGTGAGGAGGTGGTCGAGGGAAGGCTTTTAAAAGTAACCGCTAAATGTGAGGATACTCTTCTGGTTTTTATGTGTGTGTATGCACCTGTAGCTCCGAGGGAGAGGTGCACGTTTTTAGAAAAACTATCTGAAGCAATAGCTGAGTGTGACCCTGATCACTATCTGATTATTGGGGGGGATTTTAACTGCACTGCTAATGCTTTAGATAGGAATCACATAGAACCTCACCCTGCTTCTAGACGTATTTTAAATGAGTTGATACAGAAGCACGATTTGGCTGACGTGTGGCGCAGCAAAAATGACTTTAATAGACAATACACATGGGCGCACATACGTGAGGGTTTTATTTCTTTGGCTAGATTGGACAGATTCTATTGTTTTAAGCACCATTTTCAAATTTTTAAAGATTGTAATATTATTCCTGTAGGTTTTACTGATCATTGTATGGTGACAGGAAGGGCTTTTATCCAATCAGTCAAGTCTAAATGTGCTTACTGGCATTTTAATACAAATCTTATCAATGATTTTAATTTTAAAGTTTGTTTTAATTTCTTTTGGGACACTTGGAGGTTAAATAAAGATAATTTTGAATCACTGCAGCAATGGTGGGACATTGGTAAGACCCAAATCCAGCAGTTTTGTAAGCAGTACACTCTGGGTGTCACAAAGAATATGGTTCGGTCCCTCACCGAATTTGAAAACGACATCGTTTTTTACCAAAACTTGGTCGATTCAGAGGGAGGCCAGGGTAATGTCCAGACTCTCCAAGATAAAAGAAAAGCTTTATCAGATCTGCTGGGGGTAAGGGCGCAGGGAGCATTGATCAGATCTCGTTTCCAAAACATCTCTGAGATGGATGCCCCATCAAAGTTTTTCTTCGGTTTGGAGAAAAAAAACGGACAGAGCAGGTTTATTCATAGCCTCCGCTCCACTGATGGCCGAGAGCTTACTGACCCGGTAGAGGTCAGAAGGCGGGCTGTAGAGTTCTATTCAGAACTCTACACTAGTGAGTATAGAGAGGATCAGTCAGTGTCACAGCAGTTCTATGAGGGGCTGCCACAGGTGTCACCTGAGCATAATGAGGTGCTGGAACAGGTGATCACCATGGAGGAGCTGCAGGTGGCATTGCAGGGTATGGCCACCGGAAAAGCTCCTGGCATTGACGGCCTCCCCATTGAATTCTATAAAGCATATCTGGATGTGGTTGGGGAGGACCTGCTGCAAGTCCTCAATGACAGCTTAGAGAGAGGGCTGTTGCCCCTGAGCTGTAGGAGGGCTGTCATTACCCTGCTCCCCAAGAAAGGAGACCTCAGTGAGGTGAAGAACTGGAGGCCTGTGAGTCTGCTGTGCGCTGACTATAAGGTCCTCTCTAAGGTACTGGCTAACCGCCTAAGGGAAGTGATGGGGCAGGTCATACATACGGATCAGGCTTACTGCGTTCCTGGCAGATCTATTGTTGATAACATCTCTCTGATTAGGGATATCTTGGAGGTGTCTGGACCAGAACACCCTTTTGGGCTCCTCTCAATAGACCAAGAAAAAGCCTTTGATAGGGTTGAGCACCAGTTTTTGTGGAACACTTTTGAGGCATTTGGTTTTTCACCAAATTTTATTGCTATGCTAAAAGTACTTTACAATGACACCCAGAGTGTTTTGAAATTCAACGGTGGTTTATGCGCCCCTTTTTCAGCACAGAGGGGAATCAGGCAGGGCTGCTCGTTGTCAGGAATGCTTTACAATGTTGCCATCGAACCACTGCTACACCATCTTAGGAGGAGTCTCAGTGGAGTTTGTGTGGCTAAAGAAATACCCAGATTTTACCTTAGTGCATATGCAGATGATATCGTTGTGGGGATTAACAATGGCAAGGATGTGGAAATTTTATCAGACACTATACAGGAATTTGGGTTAATATCATCTGCAAAAGTGAATTGGGGAAAGAGTATGGGGCTGATGGTGGGGGATTGGAGGGGAGGAGAGCCAGCTTTGCCAGGGGGACTCAGGTGGTCAAAAGGAGGTTTTAAATATCTTGGGGTGTTTTTAGGTGATCAAAATACAAAAAAGAAAAATTGGGAGGGTGTTATACAGGCTGTAAAAGACAGGTTAAACAAGTGGAGATGGCTTTTACCACGTATGTCTTTTAGAGGGAGAACATTGATAGTAAATAATTTGATTGCATCTTCTCTCTGGCATCGGCTGGCTGTCATTGAACCTCCACAGGGGCTTTTAATGGGTATACAAGCTCTTATTGTTGATTTTATCTGGGACAAACTCCACTGGGTCAAACAAAGTGTTTTATACATCTCCAGAGATGAAGGGGGTCAGGGTGTGATACACCTTGATAGCAGAAAAGCCACTTTTAGACTTCAGTTTTTACAGAAACTCTTATATGGCTCTGCACATGCCCTGTGGAGGCAGTTGGCACTTTTTATTTTACGCAAGGCGGGGAACTTGGGACTGGAGGAGAGTGTTTTTTTAACAAAGACAGATGAACTGTCATTTTCTGGACTTCCTTCTTTTTATGACAGTGTTTTTAAAGCATGGAAACTGTACAAAGTGGAGCAACAGAAACCCTCGGACTCACTGTACTGGCTTCTACAAGAACCAGTAATACATGGAGCCAGGCTGGCACTCACGGACAGAGGGACTCGGGGCATGTCTGAGAGGTTCCGGATGGCAGGCGTGGTCACACTCCGACACCTGCTGGAGACCGCAGGAGTGGACTTTGACAACGCAGAGGCGCTGGCACAGAGACTCAACATGAGGTCCTGCAGAGTCACCACACGGATGCTTCACAAAGTCCAGCAGGCACTGACTGAGGAGGACCGGAACCTGCTCAGAGGATGGACACATGGTCACTCTGGGCTGGAGAATAAGGGTCCCTTCCCGTGCTTGTCTATCGGCCCTAATGTAACTGTTTCCAACTCTACAAGCCCACTACTGGATATTACTGGGCTAAGTGGTTTACGTTTTAAAAATGCAGATGCCAAGGTCATGTATAGAGGTTGTGTAAAGGCTTTAAACCAGGCTAAACTGACAGGCCAGGTAGACACACCCTGGCGTGAACATTTTGGCATCTCTGATGATGTTAAACCTGCCTGGAGGGCACTTTATAAACCGCCGTCGACCAAAGCTGCTGGAGACATACAATGGAGGGTCTTGCATGGTATTATTGCAGTGAATGCCTTTGTGTCTATTTTAAACCCTGCAGTGTCCTCCGAGTGTCCTTTTTGTTTTTTAAGAGAAACTGTTTTTCATTGTTTTACCCAGTGTTTTAGGCTCAATGCTCTTTTTAAGGTTTTAACTGCACTTTTTTTAGCTTTTGGTGAAAGTTTTAACCTGCATGTTTTCATTTTTGGTTTTCCGTACAGCCAGAAAAGGCGAAAAAAGTGCCAGCTAATTAATTTTATATTGGGGCAAGCCAAGTTGGCCATATATTTTAGTCGGAAGAAAAAGTTGGACTTAAGTGCTAATTGTGATGTCTCTCAGGTTTTTAAAGGGTTAGTGCAGTCAAGGATAAAAATTGATTTTATGTATTTTAAGACTATACAAAATGTTGATGGTTTTGATGAAGTGTGGGGTTATAATGATGCACTTTGCATGGTTGAAGAAGGTATTTTACACTTCTCTGACATTCTACGTTAAGTCTTTTACGTGATTGTTACTGCTTTTTGTTTGCCTGACTGATTATTAATAAAGTAAGGTTAAAACTCTCTCTCTCTGTCTCTCTCTCTCTCTCTCTGAGCGGAAGTGGGTGACTGAATGGGAATGAGTGAGCGATGTTTGCGGCTGCGGTGTGAGTGAGTTTCTAAACTTTTTTTCTTCTTTTCTGTGCTGTGTTAGGTTATTTTGGAATTTTTCATTTATTGGGGGAAGTGGTGAGTGAGAGGGGGGAGGTTAGTTGGTGTGTTTTTGCCGGTTACCGGCGATTGTGCCGGGCGCCATGGCAGCGATAGATAAAGCTAAACTGGGGAAACTAACTCGTCGTAATGGAATTAGAATTGCGCCTGAAATAAGGTGCTCAGTAGAAGACTGTGTTTTGGCAGTGGGAGATCTAGTTGGCTGTAGTAGCGTTTTGGCGGCGTCCAGAATGAACGGTGCAGTTGTGATTTTTTTGGAAACAGTGGAAAAAGTAAATAACGTAGTACAAACGGGAGTAGTGATAAAAGATACGTTTATACCTGTAACGCCCCTCGTTAGACCTGCTAAAAGAATAACGATTGCAAATGTTCCACCCTATATGACTGATGAAGCATTGATTAAAGAACTCTCACGGTACGGGCAAGTTATGTCCACAATAAAAATGATCCACTATGGAGGAAAAAGCGAGCGTTCAAAACATGTAATTTGTTATAGGCGACAAGTATACATGATCCTGAAAAGTGGATTGGAGGAGCTAAACGTCGCCTTCAAGTTTAATATCGATGGTTTTGATCATACTATCTTTGTAACTTCGGATAACATGAAGTGCTTCGGTTGTGGACAAGAGGGGCATTTGAGACGCTCATGTCCTTTTGAGGCTGATGAAAGTACATCCCAGGCCTCAGTATTTGTGCCTGTTGGGGGAGAAGTACACCGTTCAGGTGGTACAAGTACAGAAACTGAGAATGCTGACTTTAGGGAGAATGAACTACAGAATGGGACTAGTGTTGCAGAGAATAAGGTTGATGGGGAGGAAAACAATGTACCGGATACACAGGCTAAAGAGGGGGAGAATTCTGATGAACCAGGGAGTAGTGACATTGGAAATAAGGTATCTGGAGTGATTGCTGAGCCTATAGTGGGAATTGAGAGCGGTTTAAGTATTGGAAGTGTAACAAAAGTAACAAAAGATTGAGAGAGCAATGCTATAGAGGAGTTAAGTGGAGCTAGGTATAGAGGCGGAAATGATAATAAAAATGATGTACAGGGAGAAATAGGGCCACATATTGTAGCACAAAGCTTGGATGCAGAGAGCATGGAGACTGACTCTGTGCTAGAAGAGGCTTTGTTTAGAACTCCTTCAGGAAAAAGAAAACTAAAAAGCAAGCGAACTAAGGATGGAGAAAAGAAAGGGAAGACCCAGAAAGCTAATGGGCAGAAGAGAGAAGAGCAGAAGAAGAATGTTCACGATTCTGCAACCCCTGATGATTCAGACAGTGATTTGTCAGATTCTAAAAGTCAAAGAAGTTGTCGAAGTGTATATACTTTCAACAAGATTAAAGGTTTTTTGACAAAAACTAAGAATATGAAAGGGGTAGTAGTTGAAGAATTCTTTCCAGATCGCAAAATATTTATAGACTCCGCACAAGCTTGTATGAGAAAGGAAGGAGATGAGCAGTTTACTGTACAGGAAATTTACCGGTTAAAAAAACTTGTGACTAAACTGAAATTAGAAATGCAGAATGAAGATGGCTATGAAACTTCATAGGTTTAGTTCTAGTCTCATAGCAATGTTTGCGCTCGTACTTGTCCTTCTTTTTATCTCTTCATTTATGAGTAGGTTAAGGGTGGGCTCACTAAATATAAATGGGGCTAGGGATAGGTATAAGAGAGCGCTGTTATATGAGTTGGTTAGACAGAAGCAAATTGACATTATGTTAGTCCAGGAAACTCATAGTGATGTGAATAATGAAGTTGAATGGAAAAAGGAATGGGAAGGTGAAATTTATTTTAGTCACATGAGCTCTATGAGGGGTGGAGTGGCTATAATGTTTTCAAAAAATCTTAGACCAATCTATTGCAAAAGCGAGGAAATAATGAATGGTAGATGTATTAATGTACAGGTAAAACTTGAGCATGTAAAAGTAGCCATTTTTAATGTTTATGCTCCAACAAATGGGGTAGAGAGGGTAACGTTTTTACATACCATTAATACAGCACTACAGAACTGCAGTACTGATGAATACCTGTTTGTTGGGGGAGATTTTAACTGTACGGTAGATGATAATATGGACCGAAACCACACGGAACCACATGCCCCATCACAACGTGCATTGCGAGAGTTGATCAGAACTTGTGAATTATATGATGTGTGGAGGGGTCTTAATTTGAATGTTAGACAATATACATGGGCTCATGTACGGGATGACTTTATGACACTGGCCAGATTGGACCGTTTTTATTGTTTTAAGCATCAACTTAATATTATAAAAGAGTGTGTAATTTCGCCTGTGGGTTTTTCTGATCATAGTTTAATCTCATGTTCAGTCTTTATTGCTAATATTAGACCTAAAAGTGCCTATTGGCACTTTAACACATCTTTGCTAAATGACATGAATTTCAAAAGTGCTTTTTTAGTCTTTTGGAGTACTTTTAAAACAAGGAAGAGTGAGTTCTGTAACCTTAGAGAGTGGTGGGATTATGGAAAGGTTGAGATACAACAACTTTGCAGACAATATACTTTTAATATCACAAGGCATATCACAGAGTCAATGAAAACATTGGAGACTGAAATAATGCAGTTGCAAAATCGTTCAGCTACAACTGGAGACAAAAGTCATACTTCAATGCTTAAGGAAAAAACTAGTGCTCTGAACGATTTTTTGGGTATCAGGGCACAAGGGGCGTTAGTTCGATCACGTTACCAAAACTTGACACAGATGGATGCCCCATCTAAGTTTTTTTTTGGTTTAGAAAAGAAAAATGGTCAGAGTCGCATTATCCACTCTTTGCGCTCTGAAGATGGTCGTGAGCTGACAGAACCTACAGATATAAGAAAGAGGGCTGTACAGTTTTATAGTAAGCTTTACAAACGTGAACATGTAAATCATGAAAAAATCAATTCTGTTTTTTATGCAGATTTAAGTAGGGTCTCGGAACGCTCATGTGAAGAACTGGAACAGCCTCTAGGTGAGCAAGAGCTATATGCTGCATTGCAGGGCATGAAGGGGGGCACTGCCCCAGGCATAGATGGTCTTCCAGTGGAATTTTATAAGGCATTTTGGACAGAGCTGGGAGCAGATCTCTTAGCAGTGCTTAATGAAAGCTTGGATGAGGGGTCCTTACCACTGAGTTGTAAGAGGGCTGTTGTAACCCTTTTGCCCAAAGCTGGGAATTTACAAGAGATAAAGAATTGGAGGCCTGTAAGCCTCCTTTGTACTGACCTAAAAGTTTTTTCTAAAGCTCTGGCTAATAGATTAGGAAATGTGATGGGACAGGTCATTTTTGTAGACCAGACATACTGTGTGCCAAGAAGGTCTATTAGAGACAATATTCACCTTAATAGAGGTGTTTTAGAAAGCTCGAAGGTTTTGGGGCTGGACTTGGGTCTGGTGTCCATAGACCAAGAGAAAGCATTTGATAGAATTGAACATCAATATCTGTGGAACACACTTGAAGCTTTTGGCTTTGGCCCATCTTTTTTGGGTATGGTTAAGACAATGTACCAAAACATTGAAAGCATGCTGAAAATTAATGGGGGTTTGAGTGCACCGATTAAAATTAGACGAGGCATACGACAAGGATGTGCAATGTCAGGTATGTTGTACTCTCTTGCCATTGAACCGCTGTTGAGTAGAATACGTAACAAGACAGAAGGGGTAATTTTAAGTCAGAGTGACCCTTATCGGTATCATCTATCAGCGTATGCTGATGATGTAATAGTTATGATTAAAGGTCAAAGGGATGTTGACAGTTTAGTCTCCAGTATTCAGGAGTTTGGTACTATTTCTTCAGCAAGAGTCAACTGGGAAAAAAGTGAAGCTCTAGCTGTGGGTCAGTGGAAAAAAGGGCTACCGATTTTACCAAAAGGTATAAAATGGAAGAAAGGGGGTATAAAGTACTTGGGGGTATATCTGGGAGATGAGACCACGCAGTTAAAAAACTGGGATGGTGTGGCAGAGAAAATAGTAGGTCGATTGGCGAGGTGGAATTGGATACATAGGCAACTGTCTTTTAGGGGAAGAGTTCTGGTCATTAATAACCTAACAGCTTCAGTACTATGGCACAGATTGTCGTGTATTGACCCACCAGTTGGATTACTTTCTAAGTTGCAGGCTATATTGGTAGACTTCTTTTGGGATAATTTCCATTGGATTTCTAAAGCTATGCTTTTTTTACCAAAAGAAGAGGGAGGGCAGGGTCTAGTGCATCTTGAAAGCAGAATGGCGTCCTTTCGACTGCAGTTTGTGCAAGATCTCCTGACTGGCCCAGAGGATTTAGTATGGCGAAAAGTTACTTGTTCCATTCTTCAAAAGGTGGAGGGACTTGGAATGGATACTGCCCTGTTCCTAATGGACTACAAACAACTAAGTTTGAATGGACTACCAGCTTTTTATCGTGGATGTTTTAAATTTTGGGGACATTTTAAAAAGCAGCAAGTTGACACCTCACTTTTTTGGCTACTGGAGCAACCTCTCATTAAAGGTGCGAGGATGGATGTGTCGAGTGAAAGAACTCCAGGACTAAATCAGAGGTTATGTGCTTCTAGGACTGTACTATTACGGAACCTTATAAATGTTGCAGGACCGGGTCTGAATAAAGAACAAGATGTTGCACTGGTGCTAAGGCAGAGATCCTCACGTCATACTAGGATACTACTTGAACTTTGGTCAAAAAGACTCTCGCATGAGGAGAAGTCCTTGCTACAAGAATATGAAAGAGGAACGACACTACCAAATAAAGAAAGTTATTTTCCAAAAACTGTTTTAACACCGATTCTCGGTGAGGCCGCGGGGCCCTTGCTGGATATATCTAAGCTAAAAAACTTGGATCTCCAGAGGGTGTCAGGTCAAACAATTTACAGATGTTTTGTGAAAATATTGAATAAGACTGTGTTGAATGGTAGGCAGGACACGGTGTGGAGGCAGAGGCTGAATGTAGGGGATGGAACTCAGCCTATATGGAGAGTGCTGTGTAAACCACCCCAGACGAAAAGGGCTGGGGATCTCCAATGGAGACTTTTACATGGTATCATTGCCGTTAACTCTTTTGTGAATGTTATTAACCCTGATGTAAGTGATGCCTGTGTTTATTGTGGTAATAAGGAAACAGTTTTTCACTGTTTTCTAGAATGTCAAAGACTGTGTGGTCTTTTTGCGACCTTGTCTCTGGTTTTCGCAAAATGTAGCGAGGCTTTTAACTCAACTGTTTTTATATTTGGAGCTGGGTATAATCGAAAAGAGAGATTCAAATGGCAATTGCTAAATTTCATAGTTGGCCAAGCAAAACTTGCCATCTATATTTCTCGGAAAAACAAAATGGAGGGTAGATCTGGACAGGATGTTCTAAAGATGTTCTTAGCTATGGTAAGAAACAGAATTGTCTTTGAGTTCGGTTTTTATAAAAATATGAACAACATCGAGGTTTTTGAATTAGAGTGGTGTTTTAATGATGTGATATGTAATGTGGTAGAAGGGGAGTTAGTATTTGATAGCACATGGTACTAAATACCAGTGTTAAAAGTGTATATTAATGTTTTTTTTGGATATGGTTCACTGTGTCATGTAAGTTGATAATTAATTAAAGGTTTTGTAAATCTCAAAATCTCTATCTCTCTCTCTCTCGGTCTCTCTCTCTCTCTCAGTCTCTCTCTCTCTCTCAGTCTCTCTTTCTCAGTCTCTCTCTCGGTCTCTCTCGGTCACTCTGTCTGGGTAAACCAGAGTCTCTTCAGCTATATTATCTACACTCTTGCAGGCTTTTGTTAGAAGCTATTCTAAACATTGTCTTTGTGTCTCACATCGATTGCCCTGTGTGAGCCGGTATGACTCAGCATGGCACTTTTTGCCAGCTCAACCATGCCGTCCTCTGTGATATACACAAACATTCTGAGTGCACGCCTGTCGCCCGGCAGTTATCTGGTGCAGCCGGGATTCTCTGTAGCTTTACAGAGCGTCCGTTCTCGGTACTGTATTTACTAACAGCAATGGTGGTTTCTCAGAATCCCTTTCCTCTTTATATCCTGCAGCATGATTGCTGGTTAAACATGCCACCGATGAGAGACAGGCTCACACAGCATGGCCTGACCGCTAGCACCACAGCATGTGTGTGCCCCTGAGTCGCTTCTTATATGCAGAAACTACAAGGACCATGTCTTGTAAAGGACTGCAGTCACCTTGTTTGCATATGAGAGAAACAAGTTTTTCCTCCTCTTATTTTGGATATTCTTTGGGTTTATTTAGGCTATTTTTGTCCTGTATGGTAAACCAGTCTATCACCATCCATGGGAAGTCAGGGTTAAGTGAAAATCTTAATCCTAATCAGCATCTCCTCACTGGGATTTCAGAACAAGCCAAAAATGACCGAACTGCCCAATTGCAAATCAATTTTACCTAGTTTCTATACCCTCCCATTACTAAGTCTTCTTCTCGTATCGCTATCACCACCTTCGAGTAGAGCTGGGTATGGAAATCCGGGTTTCGATTCGGTAATAGTTCCATGGTAATACGAACCAGGTACCCGTTAAACACATAATTACGAATACACTTTTCGGTCCCAACTAACACATTTTATAAATGGCCAGAATTACTGCAAAACATGACCTCAAGACACCCATCTGCCAGGACTGGTCATCTAATCATTAACATCATCACGCGGTTTTGTTGTGCTCCGCTAGAGCATTAGCATAACATAGGCCTTCTAAAAGCACCCAAACGTTTGCCTCTACTTTGAGAGAAAACACAAAAGGCTAAATAATGTGTTTAGAAAGTTTATCTTTATTAACAATGTTGGCAAAACGTCTAAGGCACCAGCATGATACTGAGCTTCAAAAGTGTACGAGGTTCGACCGACTCCTAGCCCAAATGCTGCATCAGCTGGGAGAGTCTAAAACTCTGGTCATTACTGGTCATAATTACTGGTAATCTCTATTACTGAAATAACAAACCTACAATCCAAAAGGAATGGCATCATTTTGACCTTAAGCTTTGTTTCCTCCGATTTAAACCTATAGGTAAAAAGTTTTACATAAAATAATTACTTTTCCTTTGAACCTTTGTCGTCATTTTAGCAGAAGAATAATTAAACATGGAGTTGGTCAGTGTTCTTTAAGCACGAATGATATCGGACGATATTTTTAATATCATATTGTCTATGAACGACAATGTTTACTTACACAACAAACTTGATTATGAAACAATAAAATATTGTCGTACTGCCCACCCCTACTGGAGACCCAAACCAAAGTATTGGATAACTAAATCCATATGCAAACTGTTCAGAATGTTGCATCCCATGCCTGCCTCCTGGTTCCAGGTTATGAATCCACAAGAACCTGTACTTCAATGGTCAGGACCCTCCCTGGGCCAACACATAATAATGACTGAGAATGGTAAATCAGCCTAAAGTATTTACACCAATTGTCTCCTGTGAGCACTGCTAAAAGATTAGAGGATAACTACCACAAAATGTGCAATAAAAGATGAGCTATTGTGTCTGACTTTACAACTTTACTGTGAAGCATAAAAAAGATGAGCGAGATGTATAATGTGAACCGTGAGTGGGCGCATTGTTTAAAAATCAAGCAGCACTGCTGTACCAGCGCAACACACTAGCACTCAACCACCACTGATTCACCACCCAAAAATTTCCTGTTGTGTGTTGGTCCTGTGAGGGTCCTGACCATTCAAGAACAGGGAGAAAGTGGACAAACAAAGTATACAGAGAAGCAGATGGACAACAGTCTGTAACTGTAGAACTACAAAGTGAATCTATATGGAAACTGAAGTTGATCAAATGGACATTGCGTGTAGACAGAGGGTGGTGGCAATGTTTTGGCTGATCGCTGTATGTGTTTGGTCACATGGTTACATAATTCAAGATCAAAGCAGTCAGTTTTATTAGACGAGCAACTGAGACAACTGTTTGAACCTTGCTATTTTGACATTTGAGACTTCCATAGACTCATGTGACCTTTGGGAGTTCGAAATGGACGCTACGCCTCAACGAAACATGACTTTAGAATCTTCTCTAAATGGAATATGAGAAGCTTCAAAGATCACTGCATTTAATCTACACAAGCTTTCATAATGCCAGTGTGGCATCACTACCATCGGGAACATACCATGCTGACGACGACAAACAAAAACATCCTGCAGTGTTTTGAATGCTCACAACCTGTCTCACATGCACACTTAAAAACATCCTAGAAGCATGAACAGTGGAAGCGTCACCATAAGCAAATCCCCACTAAACTGCAATACAAAATAAAAAGACACTTTATCCTGGGTGGCCGAGCAGCACTACAGGACACAACATTTCCCATAATGCCTTAGCATCTTTCCAAATGCTAGAGTGGACAACACTTTTAGTCAGAGCTAGTTTCTTTCAGTTATTCTGAATAAATAAATCACTCCATCTATTTAGAGTTTAACAGCCTTTTTAATGCGCAGTGGTGCCCCTGTGACTGACTAACAAACTGGTACAGTTGTGCCCCTCTAAATTCCGTGTGTTCCTCGGTACAACATGTAGAATCTAGAAACACCCCAGACGGACAGTGAGCCAAGTTCTTATCCGATGCCGAATCCCCAATCCTACTAACTCACCTCTTTCTTGAACGAAATAAGCCAGGTAGAGGTCGAGCTCTTTGACGGAGACGCTGATGTGATGTGGTTGGACGCAGAGCACGTGATTGGAACACTGCGCTCCCTTTACCAGCCGCTCACCGTCTGTGCTCTCCAGCGGAATCCCCTTGAACAGGATGACCATGACCAGATCGAGCCTCCACACTTTGTCAGCCTGCCTCAGACAGTCGATTCTCCTCATCTTGCCTTTCTGGTCAGGGTTGGATAGAACGCAGCACGGTGCCTTCTTGCCCGTGATGGACAGCACAAAGTCCTCACGGCACTCAGGCCGGATGTCTTTGCGCAACTTGGCGAGAAGGCGCGATGCCCATTTCTGCTTCACCTCAGGCTTTTCACCCAGCAGCTCATCCTTGACGGCACGCTCTTCATCTTTGGTCATGCGCTTTTCGTGCTTCTTGAAGTATTTGCGCTTGCGCGCCTGTAGGTTGAACCAGGTGTAGGCGAAGGCGCGTACGTGCGGCAACAGCGCCTCGATAAACGGGTGGAACTCATCCTAAAAAGACAGAAAGACAAATTATGTATATGGAACCAAGTTATAAGAACTAATCTTCAACTTTTTTGCCTATTAAACAATTACAGTATAAACACCAGGCCCTTGTTTTAAGGCAATATGTTTAAATAAAACTAAAAAATTGTCTTTTAAGGGATTTGATCATAGGCTCAATGAAAAAAAAGGGACCATTCCAAATAGGGGTAAGATGAGTTTCTGAATACAATGCAGTAGCGTTGTAATCAAGAGTGCTTATCAAGAAGTTAAGACCAAGACTGGGACAAATCAAGTCCAAGTCAAGACCAAGACCTAAGTTGAGTCAAGACAGAGACTGGTATTGGATAAATGATGTTGTATTTCATATCCTTTTTGTAAAATTTAACTCTAAATAACATATATGCTAATATTTTTATAATTACGTTTTGAGACAAAGTAAGGCAATGTAACTTTTGGAAGCAAATGATTATGGTTCTCATTGGTAGACGAAGCACACAAACAGATTTGAGTTAAAATAGAAATACACAAAATAAAATATTAGTAAAGTAAAAACAGAAGGTCCAGGGTTCAAATCCCACCTCTGCCAAGTTGCCACAGTTGGGTCCTTGAGCAAGACCCTTAACCCACAAATGCTTGGATTGTAAGACTGTATGAGCTGTAAATCGCTCTGGATATGGGCGTCTGCTAAATGCTGTAAATGTAAATAAGTAATTATCTCTCTAATGTCCTATTATAATTTTTATAGAAGAACTCTCGCTTAATCAACTAACTTCATGTGAAAAGACACTAGAGTTACTCTTGGAACACCAATTTATTTTACACAATGTCATTAATTAGTCCAACAGATTAATGTTTGACAGATTAACTGCAAAACAAAGTGCGAGCTATACCCTGATTGCCAGAAGAAAAGGCAGATTTGTTATTAGTATAAATATTTTACTTATATATTTAAGATATATACTTATACACACATTCGCATATTAAAGGCACTTTGGAAACACCAATTAACCTAACAAGCATGTCTTTGGAATGTGGGAGGAAACCGTAGTACACAGAGAAAACCCATGCAGACATGGAGAGAACATACAAACTCCACACAGCCCTACTTTGTGATATAGTGAAGTTAAAGTAACAAGTCACTCAAAATGAAAATACGATACATACTATACATATGTACAGATACACAAAAAACGACTTAAGTATACAGTAGTAACTAATTACATTTCCTTTGTTATTGTCCACCACTGATAATTCCGTTTCCCGTCTTCTCTTAATCTTAACGAGAATCACCACAAAGTGAACTAAATGTAGCCACCAACATTCATTAAATTCGAAAACATCATAACATTTCAGTCTGCCCTCAACCGAAAACTATCCTAAACTATACTGAGTAAATCAAATAGGTAAAAACACACACTTATTAACCTCAGACCATACAAAAAAAACATGTTAATTCATTCGAAACTTGTTTCTTCCACTTGTTTGATCCTTTCATCTGTGCTGGACCAACACCTCTTGCTACACCACCCTAAATTAGACGTATTTCATGCTAAAAAATATATATAGTTCCACATTCGGTAAATTTTCAACTCGTTTAAAATTGCTTTTTTTCCTCCTGTACTACGCTGGACCTGATTTCTGTGGAAGTTCCCGGGCTCCAGCGAGTGCTTGTGTGTCGCACAGCAGGCGGGTTCTTCATAAAACATCACTGCCCTCAGCAGTTCATTGTCCCAGTTCAACCACAGCCAGTCGTCATTTATCCAATTAGGTTTTGTTGACTATTTTCCTTCTTAGTGGTGAGTTTCGACAACAATACACATGTGTGCGTCTCCGAGGCTGCACGCTGACCACAGTTCCTCCACTGTTTACAGCAGTGGCGTTTCGCTCTGGCTTGCTAATCACTTCCATATTTGTGCATTTTGCACTGCTTAAACCTGCCGCTTCGTAAACCAAACTACAACGCTTACTGAAGTCTCGCATGTAACCGTATCTCTTACTAAAACCTGACCTTTTGATGCACCTTGCAAAGGCGTAAGCTGTACAGTTTGCCTTTGTTCACGTAGGCATACAGTCTAAGTGTCAGTGTTTGTGTTTGTGTGTTTACAGGCATGGGACAGTCATACCGAGAGCAGTACTACGATAATCATCCATCTACAAAAATTCCACTGAACTGTACACATTAGACTGTGTAGGAGGAATACAGAATCATCATCTAAAATTCAGGTCGTTCATAGACATTGGAGAACATGCAATTTTCGACACGCGATGGGTCACAAAACATGGCGCTCGGGGGGGAAAAAGGGGCACTGCACAAGGCCACAAAATCTCGTTCCAGCTGTGAATCCTGGTGAAAGGAGAGTGGTGGCTTGCTGTTTTGCCCCATCGAGGCTGGACAGAGCGCAGTAATGTATTTAGGCCTAAATACATTCTGAATTGCAACTTTTTTCCAACTTGGGTTATAAATGATGAGAGAAGTGTTTGATAAAGAACAAATATCTATCAAACGCAGGCAGAATGTGATGGTCTGTTATTATAACTTTTTAAGAATTTTTACTTAAAGCAGAAAGTCTGATGCTGATCAGCGAAGTTAAGAGTTAAGAGTTCAAGAGCAGAAGTTTGTCATTCATTCGAAAGCTCTCTACCTCGTTAACCTCGCGTCTGGACTAGAGACTGTGCTAACTTGGTTGATGTGTTTACAGACCTGAGTGTGGATGGCTTCTAAGATGTAAATGGTGTCTGTAAGTGTATATGGGCCTGTCCTATTGCAAGTAGTACTCCTTTATTTATCCTTCATTTATTTCTCGAACCTGTAACTTTATAAACTGGTTCACATTCAGTCGGTGAGTCTCTAGTTCATCTGGCTGATCTTTGGTGTTGTTCCTAATACCATCTTTAAATGTGTTTTTGGCTTTTTGGTCATCCTCTTTAACTGTTATGGTTTTAACCTACACAGGGATCTTAACTGAACGTTACTGTGTTTTCTATAATTATTACAAATTCCCATAAATTAAAACATTTATGGCACTAGGGACGCTGTGTTGATGGTAGCGTTCCACTCGTTTACGCATTTATGTATTGCTTGCACACAGTTTGTGACAATACCCTTTATACTTAGATTGAAGTAGAAAATGTAACACAACACAAAAAACACAACACAAATTACTTGAATAGGGCTGTGCTGATCACTCCTACAAGCCAATACAACACACTGCACTAGAAATATCAACACAAGCAATTACAAACACAACACACAACACACCACACCTGATGTCACCATATATTAAAGTTAACTATACAGAATCTGTTTGGAAATGAAAACACACCACATCATACAATACATTTACTCATCAGTGCAAACTCTAAGAAAAATAAAAACACGACACATAAATGTTAATTAAGCTGCACATAATCGGTCTACCAAACCAAACACAACATAACACAACAATTATATTAACACAATATAAATACGAAAACACAATACACTCATGTCTGTTGTAGCTAAGGACAGTTTCTGCCCACTAAACACAGCACAGCACAACACAACACAACACAACACAACACACATACCACATTAACTGCCCTATTACAAGTGCAACACACATTATCAACACAACAAATGAGGTTTCATAGACTTCCATCCGTCTGCTGCACAGACTCTCTAACACAACACAGGCTCTTCACTTGTTAAATACAACACAAGACATAATACATTAAAATAAAACTCAACATGCAACAATGACTAAGCAAAACCAGGACAACACAGTGATCTAAACACTTTCGAGATGCACAGAATCTCTTCACCCACATGAGACAAAAGAAACTACACAATTTTTGCACCCTAGCACAGTTTCATGTACAAAATCAAAGTCCTGCCATTCAGTTCAGTTCACCGACCTAAATCCAAATGACACAAATGACTGGGTGTGTATTGATGTCTGGCTATAAACAGCACACAGATTGCAGGTTGTTAACGACACCTGGTTCATCTCGTTTACACTGTTTAACACTGCGAGGGTTCACCTACTACACCCTCAATAGTATTTGTTACTCCATCAATTAAAATGGCAGCACATGACCACCATTGGGGCGGCACAGTGGCTCGGTGAGAAGCACTGCTGCCTCACAGTCAGAAGGTCCTGGGTTCAATCCCAGGCTGGATCCTTTCTGTGTGGACTCTGCATGTTCTCCCCGTGTCTGAGTGGGTTTACTCCGGGTACTCCTTCCACAGTCCAAAGACATGCTAGGTTAATTGAATACCTTAATTTGGGATTGAGTGTATGGTGTGTGTATATAACTAGTTCTGAAATAAGCTTGTGTGTGTCGCTTAAATGGCCACTGATGCCAATAGTGACGTTAAGAAAAAGCAAATAAAGTAACAATCAAACATAAAAAGACAAACTGGGTCACTAAATTGTGACAATGCCTTGGGGAAATTCAGTAGGTGAGACTTTGTGTGTTTTAGATACAGAAACCATGGCGTTGTCACTACTTTGCTTATAGTAGCCCCCCACCCCGTGTAAGCAGTAAGTGGTCCTATAGGGGGTCCAATTAAAAATGCTGTAACAGTGCAATTGATGCAATAATACCAGCACAATATACAGTGCTGTGAAATTAGAAATGATTTCCTTAAAACAGTGGTAGTACTGCTGGTGAAGAAATCATAGCAACACACTACCAGGTTCCTGTCACTGCTTTCTGGTCAGCAGTGGCTCTACAGGGGCCAACTTGG
Organism: Parotocinclus spilosoma; assembly: GCA_033117975.1. Lineage (NCBI taxonomy): Eukaryota > Metazoa > Chordata > Actinopteri > Siluriformes > Loricariidae > Parotocinclus > Parotocinclus spilosoma. The sequence goes on from JAVSBV010047483.1 coordinate 19,662, forward strand.
AAAACCCCAGCAACACATTAGCTGAATTTTAAAGCCTGGCATGAAGTAGAACAAAACATGTAGCATTTCTCTGTGCCGACTTAATAATTCACAATTCTGACTAAATATCCTGCAGTAACAACTTAATATCACACAATTCTGACACAACAGTAATTTAAAAATAATGTAGTAACTATTAGTAATAGTGAGTCACAACTGCAAGCTATTATAAACCTATGATATAAAGTCCGAATTACAAAATTTGAAGTCAAAATGGCACAATACGAATTCATAATCGCAAATTATTATGTCAAAATTGTGTAATAAATTAAAAATTGGATGATATTACTTACAAATTGCAAAATATTAAGCATAAGAATTGTAAGAAATTGAAAATTGTGATGTCAGCACTGCTAACTATTAAGTGAGACTTGTGAGAAGTCACAGTTGCATAATATTAAATTGCTTAATACATTCAACATTGTGTGATATTAAGCCTAAATTGCAAGATATTTAAGCAAAATGTTTTATTAAGTTCGATATTATCCGATTTTTTAAAATAAAGTAAGAGTTCTCACATGGCATGTCATTTCTTTTTTTTTAATTCTTGTCGAAAACTGGCTTTCATAGTTGCTACTCTCATCCCACAGCAAGACAACTAACTTTTTGTTTTTTCAGCAATACTTCAACACCATGACACTGTCAATGTTTTCCCACCATGTACAGTGTCTCACAAAAATGTGTATTTTTAGAAATTGGGCAACAGTCATTGTTTTCTTTGTATTCAGAGAGTTCTTTGCCATGAGGTACCATGTTGAACTTTGAGTGTCCAGTATGAGAGAAAGTGAGAGCAATAACACAAAATTTAACACACCTGCTCCCCATTGACACCTGATACCTTGTAACACTTACGAGTCACATGATACCGGGGAGGGAAAATGGCTAATTGGGACAATTTGGCCGTTTTTCGTTAGGGGTGTACTCACTTTTGATGCCAGCGGTTAGACATTGATGGCCGTGTGTTAAAACAGAGCAACTATGCAAATGTGACAGTTTTACAGTGGTTTACCACCACATAATCAAACATATTATAGTATTATATTGCATATTATATTATAATATTTCATCACCAATGGTCTTAAAGCCCACAACTAGAAAAAACACACACAAACAAGCAGCCCTGCATGTGATACTGTATATTTGTAACTGGGTGGCTGGATTGGTCTAGTTCAGCCTGAATGCGACACTGTACAGACTCTTTGTCTCTAGTCACCTCTGGAAGAGAGCATCCCAGGCAGTAGTGCTAGAGCTACTCTCCTAAACTTGACTGACACTCAAGAGAGTCTGATGGAAACCAGGGATCCGGTCTGGAATGCTGACAAAAGAAGGAAGAAAGAGACGGGATAGACTGGCATAACCTGGCCTTTGTCTTCCTGCTGAGTAAAGCAACCACAATGTTTTGCAATGCTGATGCCCAAGTCAGAGATTGGATACTTAGTCACCGTGCGGCATGGTGACAGACGAGCTCTCTCAAAAGGGCAGGGAAACAATTCACAGTCTCTCCCGCTTCATTTTGCTGAAGGCCACAGGGAAATTAAATCTCCTAATATGGAGCGTGGGTTTACAAGCAGCGCTGAGTCCCAGCAGATGGTGAACAGTGAGCTTTCTCCACACCAGACAGAGCTGCCCTCATTACGCCATTACACCGGTGACTCCCAATGCCAACGAACCCACCAAGCGCAGCTCCAGTGAAAATAAACTTTCTGCAGCGCTCCATCCACGTTCAACCACAGTTGATACAGCTGAGACCACTCAGAGATCCCGGACCCCAGCTAATAACTGGAGTTAGTAGAGAAAATTATGTGTACAATATATGGTTTACTCTGGACTTACGTTGGAACCGGGGTTAGGGGGCATTTAAAGTTAAGAGGGCATTGGATTTATGGTCATGTTGGAGTTGGCAAGAAAATGCCTTAAGAAAGTAATCGATTTACACATAAGCTGATAAGTTAGTGAATTTAGAAAGTGCTAGATTTACTACCATCCTGGGGTTAGGGAGGGAGTTAGGAGTTATGATCATGAGGTGTACAGAATTTACAGTACTGAGCTAAAGTCTTAAGCCACCAATAGATTACATGACCATATATAATAATGTCTTGGCCTCTTTATTAAAATGCAACCAGAAAAAAACAGGTAATTTGTATGTGGTATTAAAAACCATAAAAAAAAGAATCTATCCAGAATCAATCAATCGGAATTTAATACTGCCTCTGCTATAGAGCAACACACTGTCCCAACTGCTGTTGTGATGATCTGGGGAGCCACCGCACACAACAGCTGGTCACATCTCGGATCTACAGTCTCAGCTGCGACATCTGTGGACCAATGTGCCTCAGGATACCATACAGAACTCATATGCCTTAATCCCGAACCATATATCAGCTTGTATCCAGGCTAGAGATGACCCAACAGGGTGCTAGAGCCTCCTGTTACTTATGCATTTTCCCCAATAAGCTTATCACTCTAATATTGCAATAACTAACATACTGTATATCATCATTATTTTCACACAAAGTTTCATTTGACCTAACAACTCCTTCATATGAGTTATTTTTTGTCAATGAGTGTATGTGGTCAGCACAGTACTGTATGTGGTCCTGAATTTGGTGTAATACCAGAGCTTAGTCCACACTGTACAACTATCCTGATATTAAAGTTAACCCATTTAAAACAAAACCATGGTCCCCATTTTGGGATCGGGTGCTTTAACCCGCATACTGATGGGATGGGATGGGATGGGATGTAGGCGGACAGAAATAAAGTAAAAAATGTTCTGAAAAAAATATTGCAGTTAATGCGTTAACCCAGATTTATATACTGAATTTATAGTGTTCTTGTTTTAAGGAGTTTTACGGTTATAGAGGGGGTTGATTTTTGACATTTGTGCTTTTTATTGTTAGAGTTGATGTTCCACTGGATTTTGCAGAGGTTTTAAGCTAAAGGGCTAATCTTTTCAAATTGCAGGACCTCTCCCTTCCTCATAGCTCTGTGTCTAGTTACATTATGCTCTAATGTTTTCCTAAACCCCCTCCCCTTCCTCCAGTCACCTCAAGACTCGCCTCTGTACAGCTTCCATCTGTGCAAACCGGACTTTTACAAGCATCTGAGGAGAGCCGCACAAACCTCACTCTGCCTTTCTCTGTCTCATGACCTCCCCCACCAGTCCATTCCCCGGCTGTTTAAATCAGCTCCGTCCCTCATCGGCCTTAATGATGATTCAGGAGATTGAGGACGACGAGGTTGAGGAGGCAATCCTTTATCTTGAGGTCGACCCCGCTGTTTGCTGTTTTGCCGGAGCAGTGTGGAGAAGCAAAGTCTTCCAAAGGAAACATTCTTTTTTACACTTTCTTTCCATATTAGTGCTGGCTCTGCTCCAGGGGAACACTCTGCTTTTCCTATGGTCGTTCTGAGGTTAGGCTTTAGCAGTGGTGAGCGGCATGGCAGAAACATTTGAGCATGCTGCGCCTCTATATTTTGTTCGTTTTCACTACACTTGAATGAACTTAATTGAATGAAAAAGTCCTGGATTGACCGTCATGCCGAAGTCAGCAATGTCTTCGATTTAGATCTGGAGTTGTAGAAGTACAGAAAGTCCTGAATATATAGTTAGAGCTCAAGTCAGAGGTTTCTGAATTTCAGAAGCCTTGGAATCATTGTGACACTGGAGCTGGAAATGTATTGAATCGATTTCTGCCTTGGATTTACTGCCATATTGGAGTCACTAAAGAAATCCAATTAGATGGTCCTGGAGCTTTTTTTGCATACATCAGTAGTAGTGAATTACTGTTACACTAGGCTTGGTGGAAACTGAATGTAGAAAGTGTTGAATGATCTGGTTATGGTCCAGGATTTACTATTTAGAGTTGAGTTGATGTACTTGTCATGGCTTCCAGGGAGAGACTAATCACCAAGTCACCACGGAGGTCCGATGGCAAGAGCCCAACACTCATACCGGATGGGTACTGGGTGATTTAACTCTGCAGACAGAAGTCACTAGAAGTCACTCAGACTTGCATTCTTCTTCAAACAAGGCAAACAGTGCTTCGGGTTGGCCAAGGGTGAGTGGATCTTCATGCACTTAATAGTCCGATCATAATCAATTTTCTGCATTAATCTGATTATTCAAGCGATCATGTGAACAGCATGAAATCAGTGTAGAAAATCCTATAAAGAAAGCTGGACTTTAGATCAGTAATCGGATTTCAATCGTTTTTAAGTCCACACATTCATGAAGTGTAGCCCCACAAATTCATGCTTTTCATAAAGTAAAGAGGACAAAAAGCATTTCTTAACTTGAATCTGCTAGTCGGTCACTGTGCACAAGCTCACACAGAGAGATTCACGCAGACACACCCACAGGGAAACACACACAAAAAGACACACACACACGGGCACACACATGGGCACAGACACCCACAGACACGCGCGCACACACACACAGACAAAAACACACACACAGGCACCCACACAGACACACCCACAGGCACACGCACAGGCACACACACAAACAGGCAAAGGCGCACAAAGGCACACACACACACACACACACACACACACACACACACACACACACACACACACACACACACACACACACACA